>PVJA010003121.1:0-98505 GCA_004027025.1 Myocastor coypus
CAGGGGGAGGACTTCTGGAGGGGAGCCTTTGGATGTGAGGTTGGGGGTAGAGGACTTCTGAAGGAGGACCTGGGGTTGCTGGGAAGGAGGACTTCTTGAGTGGGACTTGGGGATGCCGGGGAGAGGGGAGTAGAAATGACCAGAGGCACCTTGATCACTGTATTCATTGTGTATGGCAAACTTGTACTGATAAAAAAATACATAAAATGGAGACCATTTAGAGAACAAGGGACACACAGCCTTGCAGCTACCCCTGACCTTTTAACTTTTGCGCTTTTCTCAAAAAGCCCCAGTACTTTAAAATGGTGCCTGCCTATTTTGACTCCTAAGTGAAAACTCTCTAAACCTGCAAAGGTGTATATCATAAGGGGAAAATGGGCATGTTATAGGTGACTGGAGTGTTTTTTCTCTTCCTTCTAATTAAAAGGCAAAGCACGTATTTGTTAAGCTTTGACCCCGGAGAGTGCAAGTGTAGTTTGTCATTTATGTGCCCAAAGGCAGGGGCGTCCTGGAGGTGCCTGTGTTTGCAGCAGTCCTGTGTGTGCACCTGTTTCCTTGGCAGTGCTGCAGTGCCAATGCTGTTGCTCTGGGCTTTGCCCATGTTGAAGAGGTTTTCTTCGTATCTGCAGACCTCTGCCTTCAGTTAGCGTCCATGTTATCTTGTGTACTTATCTTCGCCCTGTGTCTGAAGATATTTCCTGTAGGAATTCTAGCTCTGAAATATTTAAAATGTTGACTTCAAAGCCAGTGGAGCTGTGCCAAACACACTTTTGAAGACAAACAGGAGAGCTCTTGACAAAAGACAAAGTCAGGGCCATTAAATTAAACAGGATGCCGTGCGTCTCAGGCAGGCCAGGTATAGACATGGTCAGAGAAAGAAGAAAGCCTTACACTGAAACAGAGGCAGACAGCTTTAGCCAGTGATCTCTGCTGTGGGACACTGTCTCTCGGGCTCTCCAGCCTCCTTGGAAGGCCCCGGCCCCAGGGAACCTGTGATAGTTGAAGATGTGCTATCTCTGGTGCTGTTCCTCGGGGCATCAACTCATTCCCAAGGGCTGATGAATTCCTCCTAGAAAAAGCAGGAAACTTGAGTTTTTATGCTGTGTTTTAAGAAACCCTTATACCATGGCCAGCAGCATTCACATTTACATGTTTGCTGAATATTCTTGGGGTCATCACTGTTGCTGGAGGAGATTGTGTTCCTCTCTGAAGGTTTTCTTGGTATACTTTGTATCCCTTAGAATGAAACCTGTCTTGTTTGGAAATAGCCTTTTGGCTAGAATCTCGTTGCATCCCAAGCAAGCAAGTGCATCCTGAGCTTGGGGGTTACTAACTTCCTGGAAGGGAGAAACTAGCTTTCCTAAACTCGCTTAGAAATAGCCTTTGGCTACAGTCACATTCTAGCCAAAGCAATCTATAGAGCAGTGGTTCTCAACCTTTCTAATGCCGTGACCTTGCAATACAGTTCCTCATGTTGCAGTGACCCCAAACCAAAAAATAATTTTGGTGGCTACTTCAAAACTGTAATTTTGCTACAGTTATGATTTGGAATGGCTTTAGGTGCGACCCCTGTGTTTTGGTCGTTCAACCCCTGCCAGGGTCGTGACCCACAGGTTGAGAACCGCTGCTATAGAGGAAAAAGCTGGGAGGCCAGTGCTAAGGTGCGTAGTATCGGGAGTAAACAAACTTTAGAAGCCCAGGCCTCCCACTTCCTCATGGAGCACACATTGCACAACTGCAGTATGTCTGCCACGGTGCCACTGTAGATGCTGGCACTGAAGGATGCCATCTACAAATAAATCTAGAGAGGAGATCCCGGAGAGTGAGCTGTAGAGTTTGAAGAATGCACAGCCCGAGTGTGGGAGCAGGAAACAGAAATAAAGCACCAAATAGACAAACCTGGCCAGTGTGACCCTGGAGGATCAGAGGATGTTTTCAGAGTGACATGTTCATAACAGATGCCAAAGGAACGGAATGTGTGTCATTCTTCCCCCTATCCCTTCAGAGTTAGCAAGTCCTCCGGGACCACACAACCCACAGCTTCCTCGGACTACAGATGCCCATGCACACCTATATAGTATGCCTCCCGTGCCCTGTGCTTGAGACTGTGGTTGGGTCCTAATCAGAGCCCACCCTGTCCTCAGGGACCCTGAGACCTCAGGTGAGCTGCTGTCCACTCATTTCCTTCTCGGGTGTTCTTTTCTGCCTTTTCAAATTGCTGGTGGGCGGCACTATTCTGCAGGTGCTGTGTGTATCCTGGCTCCTGTCCCCCTCGCCTAGGGCCTCATCCCTCTGCCCAGGCTGTGCTGCTGAGCCTTGCGCGCACGCACACACACACACACTTTTGTTTCCATGCTGGCTAGCGCCTGGGACAGGGTCTGGCAGCCTTAAGCCCACCACCTATCCAGCCTGTCATTTGTCCTGACCTGGTGCCCATGTTCTGTGCTTCCCCCGTGCTGTCCCTCCGTGCAGCACTGTATATGAGCTGCCCCATGCATGTCCTGAGCCCCAAGACCGGAGATCTGAACCCAGGCTTCGAACCACCTGTCAGATCTACAGAGAGCCAGTGCTCTAGGCTGAGTAAAATTCCAGAGACGGAAGATCCCTGCACCTCACACCTAAAGGTCACCGTCATTACAGGGCTCTGAGTTCCTGCCTAGTCCCTTTTCCCTCTGTGAATTTGTAAGGAACACGGTTGCATCCTGTTTTGATGTGAGTTTGTCCATGTAACTCTTAGTATATGTGCTGCCGAAGTGAGCACTGTCCATGTAACTCTTAAGAGACATACTTTAAACCACCTTGCGCTTCCTTAGCAAGTTTCTTTTTAGCACAGAATCTGCCCCAAGTGCTGACAGTTTTGTGATCTGTCTCTGTAGCTGAAAGCTCTGGTGAACTTCTGAAAAATATTTCTTGTTGCGAAATAGAACCGCCTTCCTTGACATTCAGTGCTGTGCTTATTTCTAGGTGAGCCCTTTCCTTCCCCTCTGGACTTGGAGTTTTCTCAATGGCTTCAGGACCCAGTTTAGTAACCGAACTATGAGGTTCCATCTGGTTTTGCTTCTGGTTCTTTGCAAATGGCGTTGTGTAGCCTGTGCTCCTCTGTGCCCACCCTTTCTCCTCAGTGCTTGGTGGGCAAGGGTCTTTGGTGTGTGAGCTCTGGAGTTGGTATGCTCTAGGGTTAGCCCCACCCATGTAGACACTCAAGTCTTAGGTACTCCTGCTGGATGTAAGCACTAGCTTTTGCATGGAGAGACTTCGGAAGGGATTGCCAGCTGCCTGGGCATGTGTTCACATAGTACCTTCAGTTTTCCCTAATATTGCAAACACTGTTTCTCCATCACTTCTGCCACCCTGCATTCCCATCAGCAAGGAAGGCACTTCTCTTGTTGGTGGCCTGGCTACCCACATCTGACATCAGATGTGGTGTCTGTCCATCTGGTGAGTGTCACATTAGGGTTTTAATTCACACTTCCCTTTTTACTGATGAAGTTGTCGTGTTCCCCTTCCTCCCTTCCCCTCTATCCTGTCTCTGTCTGTCTGTCTGCCTGTCTGTCTGTCTCTCTCTCTTTCTCTCTGGGAAGATACATTTTTCCCTATGGCTCTCTTGCGGAGTCCTGGGGCTCCTTTTGTTTCTTGTCTGAGATATGAGTCCTGATGGGTGTGTGGAAGACAAGTGTCCATTCCCATAGGCTGGCCACTCTTGGACCTTCTTCATGTTGTCTTCTCACGCCTAGAAGCCCTTCAGAGTAATGTGGAATGACTCCTCAGGTTTTGCAGTTGGGACTGGGCTGGGCTGTGTATGTCCTGCCAGGTGAGTTTCCTGGTGAAAGCTTTGGGCCTCGAAAGGCTGCTCTTGCACAGCGGTGAGAAGGTGGAGTATGTGAGACCCGTATGCTGAGTGCATCCCGGTGCCCACAGATGGGCTGGGACCAGAGGTACCTGGGTGAGAGCACGCCTGTTTCTCCATGGGCTTTAGTGACGTGGAGATCTCTAAGGATACTCCCCAACTTTGAAGAGTCAGAGTTACTTTCTTTCTCAGCTGACTCTGTCCTCGCTCTTGCCCTCATCCCTTTCTTCCTTCCTTCACACCCCTATCCGAAGCCCAGAAGTCCTGCTATGTATCCCATAGAAGACAAACTCAGAGTTTTGAAATAATGTTTTGCTATAAAATGAAGCGTGGGAGGAACACTTGCTCATCCCAATGACAGGTGACTCCATGGAACCCCCTTTCTTCTGATCTGCTCCCAGATGGCTGGGCAGATGCTACCTGCACCTGAAACCATTCACTTCATTTGTGACTTCAGATTATCTCGTAATCTTCTGTTCCTCACTCACTATCTTCAGTTATCATTTCCCTCTTCTTAGAGCTCTGATTTGTAATTAATGTTTGTGGTGACAAGAGCCCCACCCAAAGGTGAATACTGAGGCTTCCCTCCTTGGCAACCCAACCCCAGAGTCAGCACCCAGCAACCCTTCTTTTGGGGGATGTGGCCTGCTTTGAAAATCTGATGATGGACTGAGCAGACCTCAAATACCTATACTTCTTTCCCTAAGTCTCTGAACCCCAAATTGCTGACCTGGTTGTGCCAGTCCAAAAGGAGGGACATGGATCCACTTCAGCATCGGAGGTCCCTAAATAACTTAACTTCGGCCAGCAACCTGTCCTGTGCCTTGGCTTCTGGACCTGAGAGCAGTGCCTTTCTGGTGCCCTTACGTTCAGCCCGCAAGGCACCTCATACCTTCAGCTGTGTGGTCTCCCTGTGAGCCTTGGGCCACAATGCCATGGCTGTGGCTGTGCCTCGTAGTCTTGACCCTCACGTCACGGCCAGCGTTCCTGCAAATACCCTTCTTCCTGCAGGATTGGGGCCAGGGCAGGATACCTGTGTCCTGCTGCGCCTCATACAGGTGGGTGGCTATGGCTGGTGTCAGGGTCTAGCTCTGGCCATGGTGAATTCGGTTTATAATTTGTTCAGTCTTTTGTGTCCTCCTCCCTGTAGGATGCTTGGTAGTCCCTTCACTGATCCTCCAGCTTCCTTCACATTCTCCAGTGGTTTCTCTTCACTCCTGAACAATTGAATTCCCTGTAGGTTCCACATCTTCTCCAGGACAGGCTCTCACTCTGGAGCTTCATGTTGTAGCTCCTCTGCAATACCCTGCAGGCCTGTCTTGCTCTGACCTGTGACCTGCAGTCCAGATGATCTGCCCTGCCCAGGACCCGGAGATGTGCTGATTGGCCCCATCCTATCTTGGACCCAGTGGCTGTGCAGATACCTCTGCCCTGCCCTGCCCTGTGCCTGAGGCAGCATCCCTGACCTATTTTCTGGGGGGGAGAAAAGGGGGCTAGAACGTCGCAGCCCCTTAGCTGGGATCTGTGGTCCTTTCCACCAAGGTCAGTTATCAGGAAACACTTCCTATCACTCTGGATTTCTCAATAGATATTTGTTCTGAAAAGTTGGGTCCTTGACCTCACCTTTACTAGACCATGTCAGTTCATTTTCCCAGATGCTCGGACTGGCTTATACTCCCACAGTCCAGTGAGGCAAGAGCTCCAGTGCTCTAAGCCTTCTGTTCTCTTTCTAGTGTTATCATCTGTTAGGTATAAAATACTTTCTCCCAGCTTTAACATGCATCTTCATGTTGAGAGCCCCATTTTTCACATGTGTACCAGGCACTCACGTTTCCTCTTCTGTGTCCTCTTCCTTTCTGGCAATGTTCGTTTCTAGGCACTTTGTATATTCTGATCACCTTTGCAGGCTGGTAGGAGAGGCTGTGCCTTCTGTTTTGTTCCACCCCACCTAGGGGGCTGCATTCTTCTGTGTCTCTGCTGTGACTTCTGTTTAGCCCCTCCAGGAGGGGAGAGATGAGTGTAGTCCTCCCTGCAAAGCCACAGCGTGGAAACTGCTGCTGGCCTTTCTGCATGTGCCCTATAGACTGGAGCCCAGTTCTCTGGCACACAGAGTGGCATGGGAGGCTGGGAAAGGGAGCCTGTGTTCCACACGGGCATTTACCTGCTCAAGATGGCAAGAGAATGGATTGCAAGACCATTGATACACTGAAAGAGGATACAGAAAACATGATTGTCTTCCAGTTAATTGTCCTTTAGTAAGCCATTTTCTGATAAAGGGGCATGTCTTCTGTATCATTAAAACTCCACTCCAAGAGTTCATGGTGATAATGTTACAGTTTGTCAAACTTGTTTTCATTTTTATTCAGAAGTGCATTTATGATTATTAAAGAAAATCAAGAAGAAATAATCAGAAATGCAATGACTCAGAAATTGAAGTGAAATTTGTAATGCATTTATTTAGTTAATTAGCCAGAAAAAGATCTTGTCTTCATTAATTTGCAAAATGTTGTGGAAGACAGAATCTCAGTCCATTAGTGCTGAAACAAAGCCTCTCACGTTTGTTTTTATCAAGTTCACATTCATTTTAAGCTGAAATGTACACGAGAGAGCGGATACAGTTTTAGACTAGTAGGAGTGTAGTGTTGTTGTGGCTTTCTCTCCCACCCCATTTTGTCTTCATACCCTAGCTCATGCATGCAACCTCTGCTTCCCAGGTATGGTGTCAGCCCCGAGAACATCATCCTCTATGGTCAGAGCATCGGGACTGTCCCCACCGTGGACTTGGCCTCGCGGTATGAGTGTGCGGCTGTAATTCTCCACTCCCCTCTGATGTCTGGTTTGCGCGTAGCCTTCCCAGATACCAGGAAAACCTACTGCTTTGATGCTTTCCCCAGGTAAGCTCACGTCTGCATGGGTGTGCCGTTAACCAGAGGCCCAGCTTCACCTCTGATGCTGCTGTAATGGTGCCATGCCTGACCTCTGCTGAATGCAGCCCTAAGTCTGGCCTGTGCTGAGGAGGCCTGTGTGCAAAGTGTGATTTGTGTGCTGAAGAGAGAGCTGGGCCCCTTTGTGGCAATCTTGAGATGATACACAAAGACCTTGACCATGTTGATGCAGCAAGAAAAGCACCCCATACCTATTCATCCCCCCAGCCAGAGAGATCTGTGTTACTGAATCACGAACCACCTGCAAAATGTGGATGGAGCAGTTGCCAGGCTTCAGTCTCCTCTCTTTTGATCAGATAACACAGGGAACTGAGAGTCAGTGTGCTCCCTCAGCAGAATATAACAGAGAGAGAGCTACTTGCAGGCAGGGTTTGATCTTGGGCACAGCAGAGTGATGCACCCCCCCCCCTCCCACAACCTCCCCTGTTTCCCTCTGGCAGCTGGAGGCCCCTGCATAGGCTCCAAGTAGGGATTCAGGGACAGGACACCTTGGCACAGCCTCTCACCCAGCCCAGGGAAGGAGGCCAAGTAACAGCTGACCTCACCCCTGATCAACTAATGGGAAAGCTTTCTGGTTCAACTAATAGAAAAGAAATGAGAGCATGTTGGTTTCTTGAATGTCTCTGTTTGGAAATTTATACTTGGTTTTTCATTTTTAACCCAAAGCAAGGGAAATAGTTTAATTAAAAAAATATTTGTCCCCTAAACTTCCTGAGTACAGTAGTCAGGCAGCCTGAACTATTTAGGTTCACGTGGCCAGCTCAGCTACCCTGGCTCTGTGCAGAGACAGCCCCAGCAGGTCTGTGCTTTTCCTTGCCATCATTCTGCTGTTGCTGGAGAAGGTGCCGTTGGTGGGCTGTGCAGATACCTGTTCCACAGAACCTCTTGTCTGCACAAAGAGAAACCTTCTATTAGCACCTTGGGGTTTGGCTATGCATGGTTGCCCCAGGATTCCTGAAGCTCAGCTTCCTGAGAAAGCAGTTCTGCAGATGTTGGCAGTGTGGCTAGGAACGACAAGTAGAGCTGACTTGGGCCTCAGCTCCAGCCTTATGTACTCTGAATTGGTAATGAGGGGCCTGTTTGTTGAAAGATATTTCACATTGCGGCGGGAAGCGATTCTGGGTGTTACCTTGGCAACAGTAGGTTTCTTCCTAGTTCTTAAATTAGCCTGTACCATAAAATGCAGCCATGATAACTGGTCACAACTCTCATTAGTTAATAACAAATCAGTATTTTAGGTTGAGTTTGAGTTTATTTCAAGCTTCTTGCTGTGTCTTTCATACTAATTCTCCCCCTTCATCACAGGAGTTGATGTAGTTATTCTGCTCATTTTACAGATTGAGAAACTGAGCCTTAGAGAGAAGTTGGTCATTATAGAAGGCAAAAGCCACTCCTCATCATTAGTACCATAAATTATTAATGAGATGATTTCAAACCATTAACATTTGCATTGACTTCCATCATTAATTGGATTTGATTGAAATTGAATCATTTTCTTACTATCCATTGCTGCCAGTGGCAGAATCCTCTTTCTGTTCTTCTCTAAGGCACTTTCATATTTTCTTCTAGTATTAAAAAAATAAAGGAGTCCTGATCATCATTTTATTTTATTTTTTATTCATTGTTTTAAATCCAGGTACTTTTCATTATAGACTATGGAATTTTTGTTTGTTTGTTTGTTTGTTTTAGCACAGGGTCTACTGGGTCTACAGGGTCTCAACACAAATCAGACTCATAGTAATCCTGTTTGCAGCCTCCCAAGTGCTAGGATTAGACGTGTGCGCTACCATGCCCAGTCTCATCACTTTATTTGTAATTTATTTCCTTCTGCCTCCTTCATGTTTAGGGTCAGACCATGGCATTGAATCTCAGATGCACTCTCTAAATAGTAGATCCCTGTGGAGTCACAGGCCTCTATACCACTGAGCAAATACCTTTTTAATTGAGTGCATTTGACCTCTTTCTAAGGAAATCACTGTGAAACTGACTGCAAGAACAAGTAGACTTCAAGGGAGATTCCTAATCTGCAGAACTGAATGCTGCTCTGGAGGTACTGCCCTTTGCCAGTCTTAAGCATGGCCCAGGAGGTTTTGCTGTTTTTCTGGGAGGCCTTGAGGGGGTCAGCAGCCTCCAGCAATTGTTAGCAGGCTGTGTGGTAGCTGTTTGTAACCTTCACAATTGATGCCAGAGCTCTTTGCTGTCTCTCCGGCCTTGTGCCTGTTATTAACAATCTTCCTGAGCTTCAGTTCCCTCTCCAGTAGAACGGAGACAGTCATTCCTTGCTGGTGCTTTTGAGGACTGAGCAAGAGTCCCTGCTTGCTAGGCTGTCAGCTGCTCATAGCAAATGTTTACTGATAGCAGGAAACCTTCCCTTGAAGTACCCACTTTGATTGTTCTGTGGCAGTGACTAGGGGTGAACATGGAAAGAGAAATCAAAGATAAGATGACCTGTGGCAGGAGACAAATTGGAGAGGGATTTGTTTCTTAGCCCGCCAGGGCACCCAATAGCCCCACCGATAGGTGGAGCCTGAAGCACAGTCACTGGAAGGTCCCTAAATACTCAGCCTTTGAGAACGGATTTAATTTGTATAAACACTCAGAAGTCATTTGGAGTGAAATCTAAGTGTCGCATTAAGTTTGCAGGCAAAGTCATACATACCCTTTCTACCAGGAAATGAGGCCTTTAGATGAAATGAGGTTTTCATCATGTTAATAAGTTTTCTCTTCTTTTGTTGTTAATAAATTTTCTTTAAAAAAATAGTTCTGAAGATTTGAGTAGCAGGAAATTAAGTGTCCAACTTTCCAAAGAGTTATTCATTAAGACATGTTAAGTGTTGGCCTATTTATTTTTAAAAAATCATCTCAAAAATGAATACATAAAAATATATTAGTTATTGATTTCTTAGTCTGGGGCTTTTAGTAATTCTGTTTTTAATAAAATAACTTTTATTAAAACAACAGCTAAATGCAGTGTGGTATTCTTGATTGGTTCCTGGAACTAAAAAAGGACATTAGAGGGAAAAAAATGAGCAAAATCCAAATAAAGTTTGGAGGTTTTAGTTAATACTAATGTGCCAGACTCATCTTCTTAGTTTTGATACTTGTACCTACTAAAGCACTATGTTAACCTTATAGGAAATGGGTTAGGAGTGTGAAGAAACCTTGAACTGTTTTTGTATAAATCCAAAATGAAAAGTTTATGTAAGAAAAAGATATGACTCTATAAACATGGGGGGCACTCACTCTGTGTCACCAGCTATAATAGATGGGTGACTCCAGTGTGGGACATTGATAATGGAAGAGTATGTGTGTTGGGACAGTGGGAAACCCTTGTACCCTCCTTTCAGTTTTGCTGTAAACCTAAAACTACTCTAGAAACCCCACTGCATTCTCTTCCTTTCCTATATACGGGGACCCTCCTATACCAGCAGCCCTGCCTGCCTGAGCTCAACTAACAGAACCCTTTCCCCTCCCTTTCTGTCTTGCAGTATCGACAAGATCTCCAAGGTCACCTCTCCTGTGCTGGTCATTCATGGTACTGAGGATGAGGTCATCGACTTCTCCCATGGGCTGGCGATGTACGAGCGGTGTCCCCGAGCAGTGGAGCCCCTCTGGGTGGAAGGGGCTGGGCACAATGACATAGAGCTTTATGCACAGTACCTGGAAAGACTGAAACAGTTTATATCTCATGAGCTTCCTAACTCCTGAAGAACACAGCTCAACCTTACCTCATCTACTGTGAACAGACGGGTCCTCTGTTTTGCACACACTTTAACGGATAGCCCGATAGCCACGAAGGGTGCCCAGCCTTTCAGGTGTTCTCCTTGAGGAGCTCATGCTCAGTCTTCTGTATCTAGAAGTTATTCTACTAACTCCCCCTACCCACACACCTCCAGCCTCATCGCCTGGCTGGGCCAGGAACATGAGCCCACCTGGGGACCGTCTTCTAGTGCTGTATGAAGTGTGCTCTGTCTGTGTCACCCTCACCTACCACCTCCGATTCATCAACAAGGGCCTCATCCCTCTCCCTACCACTCTTTTCAGTATTCAACATGCAGCTCACTCTCCACCACGGGTTTGGGGTAAACTTTTATGGGCTATAATAATGTAACTGGAACACTCGCGTGGTGAAAATTCCTTTATTCTTGTTGACATGTCCATCTTTCCCCAGATAAATGCGCTAAAGGGTAATTCACTGAAACTATCACAAACAGTTTCATCCACTGTAACCCTATAAATATAACTGGAATATTCTTAAGCTAAAGGAACCTGGGGTTTTTTTAAGTGTAAATTTATTACTAGCCAACAGAGTTTTAATATTTTGATTGGTTGGTCTAACAAAGAGCCTGGCCAACTCTCTTCTATAAAGCCCTCCTTGTAGGCTTTTTTAAAGTACTGTACATATTTGCAATTACATTGTGCATAGATTCTTATTGGGTAGTTTTCTTTTGTGGGGCTATGACAATGAACTGCAAATTCCTTGTTTGTAATATAAATGATTGAATACATTTTGTTAATATGTTTTTATTCCTATGTTTTGCTATTAAAAAAATTTTATAACATTTCCAAGACAAAAATTCCAAGTTTATGCTTTGAAGAATTTATGTAATTAAAATTTCACTAAACTACTCTTTTTTAGTTTAGGAGTTTTTTGGGTGTTGACACTGGAGTGGCACCAGATAAGCATCAGAAATGTAAGATGCTTGCGATTGCTACGTGACTTGTATTGGTCGGGGGTTTGGGTCTGGGGTCCTCTGGTTTTAAATCTTTTTCAACTCTACAAGCCTTAAATGTCCTGTGAGCCTCTGATCGTTGTACACCTGGACTGCGGTTGGTTGCCGGTTTGTGTCCTGTTGTGTGGCTGCGGCACAGTGGTTGATAATGGAATAAAGGATGCATGGATCAGAAGGTGTGGGCTGGTGCAGTGTTTCTTTATTGAGAAATGGGTGAATAAGAAAACAGCATTTTGTCTCAATTTAAGAGGAAGCCCCTGGGGCCTGCCAGTGTGGTTACTTTCTCAGGGTGTGTGAAGACCTGTGCTGTTCTGTCTAGGATTATGGGTTATTTTCAGAGGAGCCAAGACACCCAACACCTGTGAGAGGGGCATTGGTGTGTGTGTGGCTATGGCATGCCAGTACTGCCACACGAATTTGGGACCATGCAGCCAACAGGGACAGTGCCTGTTTCTTTGGAGGCTTGAGTCCAGTGCGTTCCGGGGCTGAAGGGAGGTGGGTGCTGTTTTCTACCACAGGGCCCTGGCCTGAGCTTGCAGGAGGGGACGCTGGTCGGGGAGCATGGGCAGGCAGCCTGGTCCTGCATCAGTGTCTGATGAGCACTGCAGAAGGGCGCACAGATGCCTGAGGGGGCCTTGTGACACTCAAGCGCATGCCCAATCCCAGAAGTCCAGGAATTCAGGAGCCCCAGCCCCAAAGAAGAAAGAAATTAAACATGGGCTTCTGGCCTCCCTTGGCACAGGTGAGACTCTGGCCTGGGATCCAACCCCTGATTTCTCCTCTTGCCTGTGGACTATGTACATCTCTGGCCATTTCCCTCTCATTTCCTCCAAGACAGCTTGCCTTGTCAGCCAGATTCTAATAGGAAATGATGCACTTGACAACAACAGGAACTAAGGTGGCGACTTCACCTGCACTTTGAAGCAGCTTCTGCTGTCCCAGAGCTGTGGGACAAGGGATGGGAGACAGTATTCCTCTGTGACTATGGAATCCAAGGCCAGTCTTTGGTTTTCACCAAGCAGTGAAGCTTCTCTATTTCTTTCTCTAATCAAGAAGGGAAAATCTGATGGTTCCCTACCATCCTTGCAGAATGTACAAAAGGTACATGTACCATTTCTAATGTGTTTCATACTTTGGAGCATCATTTCTAAACAGAGTCTAGAGCTACACCAGAGGATGTACCGTGACCGCCAAGCTTGTTCATACTGCTGATTACAACTACATGGTTCTGGAGGGCAAGTTATATGGATTTGGAGTGGTCAGCCGATCACAGAAATTCTCAAGTTCTAATTCAAAGCATTGCTCTGTTCTATCCTTTGAAAACTGAAGGATGGAATGGTCATTATTGTCTCAAAATAGAAAAAGTACCTTCTTAAAAGAAACCACTGCTTAAGTATAAATTTGGATCCTGATAACCTTTGCGGGTGTCTCAGTTACTTTTCTCTCATTGCTGGGACAAATACCCCGACACCCAAAATGATGGAAAGAAAGGTTTATTTAGCTCACAGGTACTGGAGGTTTCACTCCATACTCAGCTGGCTCCAAGGCAGAGCAGCACATGGCAGGAGACACAGAGCAAAAATGGAGAAGTAGCAGCAACAATGACAACAGAGTGGACGTCTGTCTCCCTCCAGTTGCATTCAGGCTGTCTGCCCCAGGCCGGGCACAGCACTCACACCCCTAATCCCAGCCAACCCATAATCTCAGTAGATGATGGGTTAATCACAAACTCTAGACGTTTTCCCCATGATTGTGACGTAGGGGAAGTAAAATTCCTGACCTAAAAGGTACCTGGGATGAGTTCATGTTCTCTCAAAAGGAACAAATTTTAGGAACAAACAGAGATTATGAGCAGAACATTTACTGGGGGAAAGAGAGCTGTCTGAGAGGGACAGAAGGGGAGCCCAAGTGGGTTGTCCCTAGGAAGCTGTCTCTTCTTCCAGGGACTTTTATAGAGTAAAACCATGTGGGTCTAAGGTGGAGAACATGGGAACTCGCTTAGGTGGGCATGAAGTAGGACAGAATTATGGTCAACCAATGAGATTACAAGCACCATTGCTCAGGTAAAATTGATTCAGTTCTGGACCAAATGGGGAAGCGAGTCACCTAGTAAGTGGGTACTAGTATAGAACAGGCAGGCGTTCATCCAGTAGCCAGCTGGTAGCAGTTGGATTAGTGACTCTTACTGGCTTACTCGAGGTGATGATCGATCCTAGATGCTTATCTTTAAGGGAAGTGGGCATTTGTTCATCTTTGGTCTCTAGGTCTGACCCACAGCAAGAGCATCTGTCCCTCACAGCTATAGTAGTGGATCTTATCTTCTATTTGAGAGCCTAGCCAGTCTGACTGCTTATAATGTTTCTATTTAACTTAGCTGCCAGCAACAGCTTCATGAGGCTTTTGGGGGGATGACTAGAACCATAACAGGGCTGGGAAGGGCAGAGGACCTGTCCGAAGGTCCTTTATTTCCTGGATTCCTGGTGTTTAGAGGTCATGTGGTGTAAGTCTGAAGACCACAGGAAAGAGTATGTTTTCTTGATTGAGGGTCTATTAAGTCCAAGCTACAAGTCGAGGGTCTCCTGTCTTAGGGCTCCCCTTTTCCTGGTGACCCCACAGCCTCAAGATTATAGACACAAGGCTAAGCATGGTGGTATACCCACAGGAGGCTGAGGCAGGAGGATCATTGCAAGTTCAAGACCAGCCTGGCCTCCAAAGTGACCTCAAGGCCAGCCTGAGCTGCTTAGCAAGACCCTGTCCCCAAAAGACTTAAAATAATATAAATTAATATAGTTACAAAAGTACTGTTCCTAACCTATACAGATGAGATCTTAGAAAAAGGGAGATTGGACCATACGTGATTTCTGTGTCAAAGTTGAGTGGAGTCAACCTCGTCCCTAATTTCTCCAAACCTCTGACATGTTGCCCCTTACCGCACTAAGGGCATACAAGCATTAAACGAGATGGTGGTTATGAAAGCAATAGCCGTGTCATTCTCTACAACACATTATAAATCAAGTTGCTGATAGCAGGGTGACTTGATCAAGGTGGAATTCTCCCAAGAGAATTGACCAGTGATGTTTGAAGAACTGGGGAGAAAAAAATTATCTTCAGAAAAAAGTGTCCTTGGGACTGGGGATGTAACTTAGTGATGGTATTCATCACATGGGTCCTTAGGTTCACTCCTCATTGTTAGGCCCAGACAGTTACAGGGATAAATTCTCTAAAACTACTTAGAAACAGTTAATTCCATAGTTTAAACCATTCCCATGGTACATGTGTGTGCACATTTGGCTACAGAATCAAATACACACAGTATAACTCCAGCAGACTAGATTTGTTCTGGTTAAATAAACAACAGGAAATACTAACTTAATACACACTAAGAAATCAAATAATTTCACTGATGTAAGAACAACAACAACAAAAAGAAACAGTAATGCACTTTGGATACACATCTGACCTGGTTTAAAATCTTTTAATAAAGGAGGGAGGAAGGGTGGTTGCTTGATTCAACAAAATCAACCAAAGCTTTAGCTCAACAGTAAACACAAATAGGAGAGACACTAGAGGTAGTCTCTCCACTTTCAAGGATTAATATTTCCACCAGCGTAAAATATAATACCAGAAGTGCTAATTCCAGCCTTGTACAAAGCCAGAGAAGGAGGAAGGTAAAAGGGAGGAAGGGAAGGAGAGAAAGACAATTTGAGAAACTTAAGCAGTTCAATAGTGACTTAGAATTCAGAAGAGATGACAAAATGAATGTACCCAAATCAATTACCACCCAATGTAGTAGGAGCCACTAGTTAGACAGTTGCATGGGCCCCCAAGGCCCTTGACAATAGAAGCATGCAAAACAGTACTGGACAGGGTCTCATGACTTCTGCTTTGTGCTCCGTGGTAGACTTGGGATGTAGACCAACCGTCCCAGTGAAAACAACACTATTGAACAAAATAGAAAAATATTAAACAGATGCACAACCTGGCAGGAACCTAGGAGCTGGGCAGGCCAAGTCGAAAGTGCAGATGACAGCTGGCAGGAAAAGGAGACTGAACAGTTCCCTCTCTGGCAGACTCGGCTAACCTGAGCTCGGGCTTTCCTGTTTGATGGAGTTCAGGGACAGTAAACAGAGGCCAGGCTGCTCTCCAAGACAGAGTCTAATTGAAAACTGCTCTCTTCTAGGGGCAGGAAGGGTGATTTTCATAGTGAAGCACTGCATGAATTCCAGGGTCCCATTCAAGATTTAAAGACAAAGAAAACAGATTAAACTAAAAGTGGAAGGTACATAGAGATTGTCTCAAATAAGATGATAAATATTATGTGGAGAGCTACACCAAGAGGCGTAAGTCTATGCTAGACAGGGAATTAGCAATAATATCCACTACTTTCTTCCAAATTGCACAAGAGTCTGGTACATTCCTTGCACACCCCCCAAAAATATATAGGACATGGAAAAGAATGCATGATGGACATGTTCTAAAACCAAATTAATGCAATCGTTTCACAGCTCAGTGAATGTAAAAAAGCATTCAAATGTATGCTTAAAATGGACAGATTGCCGGGCGTGGTGGAGCACGCCTGTAATCCTAGCACTCGGGAGGCTGAGGCAGGAGGATCAGTGCAAGTTCGAGACCAGCCTGGGCTACAAAAGTGAGCTTAAGGCCAGCCTGAACTGCATAGTGAGACCCTGTCTCAAAAAGACAAAAAAAAAAAAAAAAAAAAAAAAAATGGACAGATTACATTTGTAAACTATATCCTAGTAAAAATTGTAAAGCTATAGAAAATAAGTATAACTGTCACTCTCTGAGTATGATTGTTTATGTAAGGAGTTGCCAGCGAGGTAGCTCAGCGGACTAAGCTCCTACTTAGGCAAGCTCAGAGACCAGGGTTCATTCCCCAGCCCCACATGCCATGCTGGCCCTGTCCCTGGGCATGCTGAGTTGGCCACAAAGTCCAGGCGTGCTGATAAACACCTGTAATTCCAGTGCTGGGGAGGCTGAAAACAGGAGGATCACCACAAGTCCAAGCTGGGTAGTGAGACCCTGTACTAAATACATCTAGAAAGAAAGAATTCCCCCAGTGTAGAGGAAGGGGTCCACTCAAGCTGCTCTGCCTTTGTGCGTGTTATAATAGCCCTTCAATACAATGTACAGGTTAAAGCATACCTATCTAGGTACAGTTCAGGGATATTAGCCCTTGCCCATTGTTGCCAGTGACCGCCACTCACCTCCAGGACTTCCTCATCACCCCCAACTGAAGCCCTGGGCCCCCTAGGCACTGTTCCCCAGTGTCCTCTCATCCTAACCCTTTGCAGTCACCCTTCTCTCTGTGTCTGTGAACTTGACTACCTGAGGAACCTCAGTTAAGTGAAATCATACATTATTTGTCCTTTTCTGACTTACTGCACTTGATGTCTTCATAATGTGGAGCATGACAGGATTTTATTCCTTTTTAAGGATGAGCCATTTTCCATTGTATAGAGGAACCACATTTTCTTTGTTCACCTCATCATGTACACTTGGGTTGCTTTCACACTTGGGCTACTTAGTTTGAATAATGGTGACAGGAATATGAATATACAAGCATCAGTTTTGAGTCTCGTTTTTTAAAAAAATTCTTTTGCATATGTTCTTAGAGTGGATTGCAGAATTCCACAGTATTTCTATTTTTGCTTTTTTTGAGAAATCTATTTTGGGGAGGGGACTGAGGACTGAGCCCAGTGCCTTGTGCATATTGAGCAAGTGCTCCTCTCTATGCTAGATCAGCAAACCTGACCTACAGTTCTTAGCTAGAGTCTTAGGATCTATGGCTGCTTTGATATTAGGCACCATATTTTGGATGTCTGCATCTATGGGCATTTTCTGGGACCAAGGTCAACCCTTTTGGTAGATGGTATCTGTGACTGTGGAAGATTAACGACACAGAAATACATGATACTTACAGACTTTTTAAAGCAGCGTTTTCAGGTTCTGAGAACAGTGTGTGCTGCATATTAAGAGGGAAGGAACTTGAACTTACCCTTTTGGCAGGCCCTAGGAGGGGCCAAGTTCATCAAGCTCTGTGTATGAGGCAGGTGGATTCTCAATTTGAGGTTCAAGACCAGGAACAGAGTCCTGCATGCTGAGGTACCAGGCCTGGGAGTTCCATGCACAGTAACCAGGGAAACTTGAGGAACCCCTGAGCTGCACTAGGCCTGTTCTTTATCTCTGAATGGTAGTAATGCCTACCACACAGTGAAGAGAGCATCAGATGAGAATCTGTATGTAGAAATGCCTTGTGGGGGACAGTCGGCATTTAAACCCACTTGTTAAAAGGAAGGCTGAGGTCTGGGCTTGACCAAAACAGAAAACACTTTAAAAACTCCAGAGGAAGGTAGCTTATGCTGCCTGTGCCCTCACCACCCTGTCACTTAATCAGTATCCTGCTGCTGAGCGGTCTGCCACTGACCAGTCCTGGCCTGTCCATGCCTGAGCCAGTAGGACTCTGTATGAGTGGGACAAGGATAGGCCCAGGGCCTCAACCTGCACAGATGCTGCCCCAGTCAGAGCTCCCAACTTGACCTTCCTACTCCAGGCTTCCAGGAGCCCTGACAGGCCTGCACTACACATGTAGCTCCTAAGCCCACCCAGCACTGCCCAAGGCAGGGCCCAGGGCACTCTCAAGTTTGGATTTGGAGGCCCAGATGGGCAGAGAAGCTCTGCCTTTGACTTCTTGGTAGGGGCTGGGAGAACACCCCAGAAAAGCGAGAGCATCTCTCTGGTAAAGTGTTGGGGCATTTGGGGAGGGGGCTAGGAGCTGTCACAAAAGAAGCCCCTCTCATGGGCCACCTCTTAGCATCTCCATTTGCACCTTGACAGGGCCAGGTTGAGGACTGAGCAATATATGTACACTCATGTTTATAGCAGTACAATTTGTCATAGCCAAATCTTGGAAACCAAAATGCCCAAATCAACTGAGTAAGGAATATGAAAGATGCAGACTTCTTATACAATAGAGTACTTCTTGGTCATAAACAAGGATAAACTTGAGATTTTTACAGGTAAATACCTACAACTCATAGGTGAAATAAAGCAGACTCACATTTGTAAACACTGTATGTTGTCTCCCTGGTGTGAAAAACTAAAGAAACACATAAAGTCCAAAATGTACAATAGATTTTGTGAAATGGGGAGAAATTTTTCATAATGAAAAAGGAACTAGGATGGGGGAAAGAGGAAAAGAACGAAGGAAAAGGTAAAACAGAAGCTAGTCATGCTTCTAGTTTCTCTTAGTTCATTGAAAAGAAAGATTTGTGTTAATATCACTTGGAGCATTTCTTATGCCAAATCTCGTACTCCAAGAAATGACTTTAAAGACAGAAATATGCAATGTATTTTAAACACACACACGCATGCATGCATGCACACAGAGGTCACTTGGAAGGTCTCTGTCATGACATGCCTGTACGAGACTATTGCCTGCTTATCTGACAATTGCTGTATCTTTTTCTTTCTTCATCGGCATTCCTTAGGTATTCTGGATGCTGAAAGTTAGTTTTGAAATTTGATTTATACATTGGAAATACATCCCCTCAGTTTATCCCTTGCAGGAAGTCTTCCTAGCTAGTCCCAGTCTTGTATCAGAAAGGGATCCTGTGTCTGTGTGGAGTGGCCCAACCTCGGGGCTCTCAGAGCGGCTTAAAAACTGCAAATGGAGAGCCGGCTGGCATCAGGCCGATGCATGCCTCTGCAGCAGGTGCTATCTATTGCCTTGACAGCTGGCTGCACCTCTCGCAGTGCAGGTCTCAGGTGGGGCTCTTCCTTGAAACAAGACCATTTGGTACACAATTGATGGCCAGTAGAAGTAAAATATAACACCAGTTCTTTTAATCAGACTCCATGTATCAGCATGACTGGTGCACAAAAGTCAACAGGCCTCCACTGTGAGGACCTGGGTATTGGAGACCCTGAAGCAGAACCTCTGTCCTCATGGGACTCAGACAGCCTGCGACAGTGAGGATGTGAAGTTGCCATGCGCACTATGCAGCAAACACTGAGCGTGGGGCAGGGCCTCACACCTTTGCGTGCTGTGGGAATGCGGTCTCAAGGGCGCCTCTGCAGTCGGCTGACTGCTCTGGGATTGCAGCCCCACCACTTAGCAGCCGTGTGTGTCAGGGATGAGTTGGTGCTTCCCTCAACACTAATGAGAGGATCAAGTTCACCTGTAATGCGATGAGCTCTACACAGGCCACTGCAGCCACCAGGAGAGGTGGGTGGAACAGCGTGTTCTTTATGGAGAGGTCATTTCATGCTAACACACGGGGAAGAGGCCTTCGGAAATGGACTGGATGGCAGCGGTCTGTTAATCAGCCCTGAAGCACACACGGCCGTGGCTTCCGTATTGGACAATAGTTTCCCTTAGATTTCTATTTTCAGGTTTTGGATGTATTTCCTTTGTAACAATTCCTTGGTTTTTCAGAAACATAGAACGTGTTTCTGTTTTTCTTCTAGGCCTTTATAGCAGTCGCAACTCAGATGGCAGCAGCAGGAATGTGAGTGAACCGGACTTCCTTCTGAGTTGAGTCCTCTGCTTTCCTTAGGCTTCCAGGGATTTTGGAGGACTCATTTTAACATATGAGAATCACAGAGACTAATTATTTTGTATTTAAATGAAAAGGGATTCTACAGAGCACCAATAGTTCTAGAAGTAGTCTATGGCAACAGTTCCTAGAAAGGAAAGGGCTTGCTGTCTTGGTAACAAGTAACAAGAAAAACTACGGTTTAAAGTCCTCCAATCCTAGGCCTTCTAAGGACAGCCAAGTAGCAACCGTCTCTCTCTGGAGAACACACTTCCTAGATTTTTTTGGTCCTGGGGTTCAAACATAAGACCTCACACTTGCTAGACAGGTGCTTATGCCACTGAGCTCTATCCTCAGCCCCTTACTTCCTAGATTTTAATCCCTAAAATCTCCCATACCCAGCCAGCCACTGTGACATGTGATTGTCATCCTAGCTACTCAGGAAGCTAAGACAGGAGCATAGCAAGTTGGTGGTCAGCGGGGACAGCTTACCAAGACCCTGTCTCAAATGAATAAACCATAAAGGACTAGGAGTGGAGTTCAGCACTCAGCATGTATAACTGGTACCAAAAAATAAACAGAACCCAAGGTTAAGGGTTTGCCCACCTCAAGCCCCACATTTCCCAGAGCTTGGACACCAGAACCTCGGTGTGTGACTCTCCTGTCTACTTAGCATCAGGTCACAGAAATGATCTCACCCTTCACCTTCCCAACTAGAGAAGGCCACCCCAGGACACCCATAGTGAGCCTGGATCATCAGTGCAGAGGTGGGTCAGGCATGACATTGGTGAGGCCACCAGCCTGTGTGACCGAACAGTGCCACCCCTCCCCTGCTTGCATCTTATTCACTGCTGGCTTTGGGAGCTGAGCTAGCATGAAGCACAGCCT
Source organism: Myocastor coypus (assembly GCA_004027025.1). NCBI lineage: Eukaryota > Metazoa > Chordata > Mammalia > Rodentia > Myocastoridae > Myocastor > Myocastor coypus. The sequence goes on from PVJA010003121.1 coordinate 20,969, forward strand.
AGCACGGAACTTCCAGTGGCACTTCTGGCCCCTGGCTGACATTCTGCAGTAGAGTGTTCTAGCCGAGGGTTAACAGCATACCTTATTGGTGGTCTGGGAGTGACACGTGGCTTCTAGAAGCAGCATTTTACCTGTGTCTTATTTTTTATGCCAGAAGTTCCTCTGAGGCACAGGTCGTAGGAATGTGTATTTCTCAGTGTCTACTCAGCATCTCCTTAGGCCAGCATCTTGCCAGCCTGGGGGTGGACAAAGGGTTAGGGGACTTGGAGGAGCTGGGGTGCTGGGTCTCCATGCTCTGAGCTTCCAGCTGCAGACAGGAGGAGGCAGAAGGCAGCAGGCAGGACCTGCTGGGATCTACTCTGAAGCCCTGAGATTTCCTCAAGGGCTCAGGGTGGAGAGGTGAGAAAGGGTCACCAAGACAGCCGAAGGTCAGCTACTCTGCATTCACCATGCCAAAAGAGGTGAGAACAAAATTTCCTGAGATGCACGCTTGGGGCAGCCAACCAAGTGTCCTCTGGCTCCCAGCAGTGTTATGGAAATAAAAACAAACTAACTGATATTTGGAAAAAGATCCAAACCTTCCTAAGTCCAAGTGAGACCCTGTTGATGATGAAATGGGTTCAGGGAGCCAACAGATGCCTGGCAGCAGGAATGGGGCAGTGAACAAAATGCCTTGTTTAGGGCCACCACACTGGCATCGCTGTGGTGCTAGGACAAGGGGCAATGCAGGGGAGAGCCAGTTGGGAAAGCAGGGGCAGACATGGTGTGGCTGGAGTAGTACCCAGGCGAATCCACACGCCTTTCCGAGCCAGGGATTTCTGAACTTCAGTCAGAATGCAGTAAGGATAGGGTGGTCTTCGTGCAGTAAGGTGTGCGGGGAAGCAAGCATGAGGATCTCAGGCTGGTATGTACTTGTGCCTTAAAGAAACAGCAAGAAGGTAAAGGTGGCGATGCCAAGTGAGCCACATGGACGGGACAGGGTGTCAGGATGTCTGAGTGGTCTAAAGCACCAGACGTGGATGGACGGTGACAGTGGGAACTGACATGGGGGCCACAAGCTGGACCTCCAGGCCGCACAGTCCCTCTGGATCCTTATCCAGCTGAAAAGTAATGGAGAAATTCTCAGTAGAAGGGGGTTACGTTCTGATAGCTATTTTTTTTTTTTTTTTTTGTCTTTTTGAGACAGGGTCTCGTTATGCAGTTGAGGCTATCATTGAGCTCACTTTTGTAGCCCAGGCTGGTCTTGAACTCGCATCAATCCTCCTGCCTCAGCCTCCTGAGTGCTGGGATTACAGGCGTGAGCCACTGATAGCTATTTTGAAAGCACTCTGGCTATAATTTCTTTTTAATGCTTCCTTCACACATGCCCGAAAGACTGTCTACCATCCTTGCTATCACAAACTCCCCTTGTGGCTTGACTTTGCTTCCGTCTACCAAACTCACTTGAAATTTCAAACCTCCTGCCTTAGCCTCTTGAGTAGGTGGGATTACAGGATTATGTCCTTGTGCCTGGTTCTACTTTATGTTTTTTGACAATTTTTAAAAATATGTTTGATACAGGGTCTCACTACACAGTTTGGACTTGTAGTGATCCTACTGTTTTCAGCCTCCCCAGTGCTGGGATTATAGGTATGCATCACCACACCTGGATTCAGTGGCCTGCTCAGGTCACCCCAGCAGTGAGGCATAGCATGTGGTGCCAGGGATTGAGCCCCAGTGCCTATACTTCCCTAAGCAGGTACTTAGTCCACTGGGCTATCTCACTGGCCCACAAAAATTATTTATAAAACAATCTCTCTCTCCCCCTTCTTTCCTCACTTTTCATCTTTTTTCTCTTTTTCAAACCTCCCTTAATTCTTTCTCTTTCTTTCTAGCTGGCTTCAAATTTGATTCTCCTGCCTCAGCCTCCCAAGCAGCTGGGATTACAAGTGTACATAGCTCTGCATGGCTATGGCTCAAAACATAACACCCCAAAAGCCAGCTGCATAGTCTTCATCACACAGATGCAAAATAATTTATTTAATTTGCCCTACTGCTAGGTATTTAGTCTTTCTTTTACAAGAACAATGACTACAAACAGCTGCAATCTATAACTTGGCATTAATCATTTTTGCACATATCTGTGGGATAAATTCCTGGGAGTGGAATCGCTGAGTCCAGTGGTATGTACGTGTCATCAGGCCCATCTCGCTGCCCTTGCACACACACTGTACCAATTTAAGCTGTCATCGATGACATGTGAGGGACTGCCCCACCCTCCCTGCCCCCAGTGCCCCCTGAGTACCAAGCCTCTGGATCTTGGCCAATCTGATAACCATGCCTGAGTAGATTTAGTGTGTGCCCGTCCCTTCCCTTGTGGATCAAGCTGGGGATTTTTTTAAATGTTCACAAACCCATGGGCTTCCTTTTCCCTTGGATAATGTTATCTTTATAAGGAACGCCCACTGATGTATCCCTTTGCTGCCAATGTAAACACCGAGGGCTGCTGGATCCCTGCTGACACTCTAGTGCCTGTGGGTGGATGCCGGGTTGGGCAACAGCCCCACCTTCTCAGAGTGAGTTGCCTAGTGAGGGGCACAATTTTAAGCCAACTGCTGAACCTGCGATGGAACCGTCACACACATACATGTATTTCTGCATCTGTGTATGTAGCATACAGGAGAAAGAGTTGGACTACATGCTGAAGGTAACAGATATGACTTTTGAAAGGTTTTCTTTTCCTCTGTGCTTTTCCATATTTTAAGTTTTTTGTAATTCACACAGACTATGCAAGAAGTCTTTTTTCCTTTGTTCATATTGGTTTTTTTTTTTTTTTTTTTTTTTTTGCGGAGACATACTATGTTTGCGCTAAGGAATAGCATAGAAAGGTCACAAGGTCATGCACATGCATGCAGTGTGTATATATTTTAAATGCAAAACTCTGAGGGGAAGGCTGTGCCCTGTGAGGACCTGTGGTGTGAAGAGCTGGAGGCCGAGGGGTCCGCCCTCCCAGGTCTTGATCTGTGTCCTAGCACTGCCTGCCCCAAGGACCTGTGCAGAACTTTGCACCCCAGAGAAATAGAGGCCTCCACCCTGTGTTCCCCTCACTGGGTACCTCCATGTGCACTCAAGGAAACTGAGACCAAACCCAGAGACCCACTCTGCGCTGGTCTCTGGCTCTGTGTGTAAGGGCGACGCCTATTGGTGGAATGCGGATCTACTCATGAATCCGAGGTTCCCAGGGTGGACCTGCTCAAGATCTTCCTTTCTGCTAGCCTGCCTAAAGTCTCAAGCTCTGCAGCATCCATTTTGCAGCTCTCCTTGCTTCCTGCTGTAAACATAGGGCTGGTGAGGCTGGTGACCCTAGCTAGGGGGGTTGGACTGGGATCCGACCAGCAGCCTCTAAGTCAGACCTGAATATCCTGCAGCCATGGGGAGCAGACGGGTGCTACATAGCACACAGTGGGGAGTGGAGGGTGGGTGAGCGCAGGGGCAGTTCTCGGCAGCAGGTGGCATCCTGGCAACCACATCTTCTCTTTCTGAAATCTTTGCAGGGCACCCTGGGCAGCACCAGGAGGCTAAAGGCTCCCTTTTCTGAGCAGCTCTGGTTTATACTGGTGAGACTCTGGGCTTCCAGTAGGTAGCAAAGCCACTAGTACTCATCCAGAAAGAATGACCCACACATCCACCCTCCACTAGGGTGGTGGTCATGGCAGTGCTGGGCCATGACTGCAGAGGCACTTGTCTGCAGTTTGTGGCCATTGTCTTCCTGCGGGGCACTTGTCTGCAGTACCAGGGGACGTGTGCAGCATGGATGAGCCAGCCTCCACCCTGTTCCAGGCTGGTCTGTCTTCAGCACTGACGCCCAGCTCCAGGCTCATGGCACATGGCCTTCAATCCCCGCTGAAGCAGAGAAGGCCCTTCCACATCCTTCAGCAAGGCTAGGGCGGGTGTCCCCTGTCTGAGGTTTCCTAAGGAAGTGAAGGAGCCAGGAAGGGCGTGAGGCCCAGGCAACCTTTTCTGGGGAGGAGCAAAGGGTCTGTCTGGTGAGGAAGGCAGGGCACATGGCTTGTCCTGAGCCCTGTGGTTACTTCTTAGGAAAGCTGGGAAGGACAGAGACTCCCAGTCATTCTCTCTAAGAAGACTAAGCCCAGCTTCCAGACAGGGTCAGGAGTGAGGGTTGCACTCCAGCGTCAGGAGGGAGCTAGGCTGCTGCCAAGCTCAGGACATAGCTGAAGCCTTCCAGGCTGTCACCCAGGCCCACCTATCTGTTCCCAAGCCTGCAGGTTGAACTGGTGCCCACAGAACACTGTCAGGGGCCTGAAGCTACCTGGAGATAGGCTTGGGAGAAGTTCCAGGAAGAGGGATGAAAGAGAGCTGGTACCCAAACCCTCATTTTACAGATTAAAATCAAAGAGCCAGGAGCAGGGGTACAGCTTAGCAGCTCAAGTGTCTGCCCAACAAGTGCAAGGTCCTGAGTTGGATTCCTGGGGTGGGGGTGGGGGAGGACTAGAAAAATGCCAAACTGCCTGGAGGCCCAGAGAAGAAGTGGTCATTGAGAAGTCACACAGCAAATTAATGGCCACATGGACTCCAGATTGTGGGCTCTTCTGACAGATGCTCTCACCCCAGTTGGGATTGTTACTAGCTGTTCCTTCTAGCCTTGACCTTCAGAATGGAGGCCCATCTCTGATACAGAGGCACCCAGCCCTGGCACCCCAACTTCCTGAGGTCCTGTTTGGGCCAGCACTTACACTTCCCTGAGCTGCTCAACATCTATCTTATCTGTCCTTGGAAGACCCACTCTCTTGATCTAAAGACTGAGGCCCACTGGCGTATTTGACTCCAGTTCCAGACCACAGTCTCATCTTCCTGTGGAGGAGTGCTGAGCTATGTCTCTAAGGGAGGCATGAGTTTAAAAGCAAAAGAATTCTTAAGGCTCAAAGCTGCCTGCCTCCTGTGACCCCCACAGCCCAAGCAGGCCGTTCACCCCTCCTTCGGGCTCCAACGCCCTCTCCCGGTGGCCCGGGGTAGGGCGGGTCTCCCGGCCGGGCGTCGGGGGCGGGGTAGGGGCGGGGCCAACCCCGGCAGCGCTGTCTTAAAAGCCGAGTCCCGGCTGGCCTCGGAGAGCGCGAGCGGAGCTGAATCTCGGAGCCACCGAAGCTGGGGCCCGAACCCGGCTCTCCAGGCCTACTTCCCTGCGGGCATCACGCCGATCTCTGCGCTTGCTCCCGCAAGACACCATACTACCTTGGCCGCCGCCCAGGAGGTAAGAGGGCTTGGGGGATCGGGTGTGTGTGTGTGGGGGGTCCTGCGTTCCTCACACGGCTGCTACAGCCCCCCAGTTTCGTGTCGTCCTCCTGTCCCATGCCGGTGAGTCTGCTGCTGTCCTCCGCGGGTCTATATGAATCCAGGGTCCTGTGTGAGCGGCAGGTATCAGGGCGCCGAGACTCCAGCAGCGAGCCCCTCTTGGGGGCCCTTCCTGACCCTTCCCCTTCGGAAGGAGGTCCAGGTCCGTCCACCCGAGCCCAGCTGGGGGCTGCGAGTGCTCCCGGGCTCGCGGCTGCAACAGGTCTGCTCCCTCTCGCGCTCCGCGCATCCCCTCCGCCTCCCGGCGTAGCGCGGGCACCGCAGGACGTCGATGGCCTCAGGGGCCCTGCTGGTACTCAGGCTGCCACCCTAAGCCAGGCAGCGCGGGTAGACTCGAAGATCGCTGTCAGGAGGATGGCCTCGGGTGAAGCAGAAGGACAGCGTCCCAGAGGGACGCAGCCAGGGTCGTGGCTGGACTCCAGCTCGCCGCCTGGGGAACGAAGCTGGCGACGTCGTAGTGGACCAGCGCGAAGCGAAGAGGGTCCAGGGCGCATCAGCCGCCGGCGCGAAGCTCGAGGCTCGGAGTCCTGCGCCATGAACAGCGCTGCGCAGGTAAGAGATCGCGTTCCAAGCTAAACATTTGAAGTGTGCGCCAGAGCCTGGCTCAACCTCATCGCGAGAGGGGAGCCGGGCAGTCTCTCCACAACCGCGGTCAGGAGCGTGTTCCCGGCGCGCCCCGGGCGGGAGCCGGCGGCTCTCTGCGTGCCAGGCTCTGCGCCACCATGGACAGCTCCCAGCCACTTCCTCCACGCGGGTCTGTGGCCTTGGGTCTGTGGAGTCACTCGCTGTCCCCGGGAGGCGGGGCACTAGCGCGCTGGGACCGTGAAAGGATCCTACAGTCTCATCTCAGTATTCCTGTATTCGGTCCCTAAGCACCACCAACTACTCAGGAGGCCCACCAGAGGCTGTGGCTTGTGCCCTGTCCTCCCTCTCCATCCCGCAGCAAACTGTGCAGTACCTCGCGGTGTCACCTGGGCTTTTCTGTGACACAGCAAGAACCCTTCTGGGCGGCTGAAGGTGTGAGCCTCAAGATCTGACCAGGGCAGTGGGAGGATGCTGGACATCTCTGTGTAGAACATAGGGTCACATATTCTGTCTTACTAAACTATTTAGTAAGTGTGCTGTCATGGGAGATATATTTCAGGATGAATAACTCAAAATGGAGAAAAACGCAAACAGAATGAATTTACAATCGTGTGCTTGAATGCAATCACAAAAGAGCCATGATGTTTTCTGGTCCTTGTAGTTTCCTATAAAGTGCAAAATGCTCTTAAAAGCACCTCTGAGAGGTGCCTTGCTGGCCCCGTAGAATTTTTCACACTGGTTACTTAGAAACAGTGAGAAAACCTGGGCTGGTTAATCTGTACACCAAGCGACACATCTCTCTCTAGTGAGAAACAGCCCTGGAGGGGACCTTTCTTCTGGTGCATCCTGCATTTTAAACTGCAGTGGACGAGTTCTGTGTATGGCTGAGGCAGACCTGTGTGTGTGGGGGATTCAGTTAAACTCTTGAGCCTGTGTCTGTGTGAATCAGTTGGGCTGGGGCAGCCCACCTTGCACTTCTGGGAGAATTCACAGGCACACTGTAGGGCTGTGAACCCAGTGCTGAGCGCTGATGCACCTCCTACAGCTCAGCTGCTAGTGTGCATTTCTCTTGAACTGGGCTGCTGGCCTTCTGCCCTCTTTTCTAAACTGCTCACTCTTCAGTAGGGACTCCATCTCTACCAAAGTTCATATTCAAGAACCTGTTGATGGGATGGTGAAAAGGCTGAAATTGATCACAATGCCAACAGCTTTTGTGCTGGAAGATAAACGGAAGGACATTATGTGCAACACATCAGTCAGCTCTCTTTCCTGCCTGTACCACTTGAAGGGAACAAAGTAAGTCACTTTCAAAGTATTATTAGGTGACTGTTCTTCTGGATCTTTCTCTTAGAAGAAAGCAAGAGCCTTCAGGAGACTTCCTTGTCTGGCTGGGGATGGGCTGTTCATGGGAATCATTACAGAGCTGCTCCCAGAGCTCAGATGTCTAGGATGAAGTATGGGTTAACATACCAGGCAGGGGCTTCTGGGAGATCCCAGAGTGGCCATTGTCCTGCAGGAGGAAGTACACCCTTTATGTTGAGTCTAGCTAAAGTGTGAAGTCCTGAACAGCACTCTTGATCACAGTTTTTGCTCTTGGTCTTGGCTGGATTCGGAAGTCTCCTAAAGGTCTGCATTTGAGGATTCTCTCTGGTAGAAATATAGTAAGTGACACCATGGAAGCTGGGATAATGTAATTATAAAGGACCCAGTCTTCTAGTTAGCTGTTTTTTTTTCCCCAATAATGTATTGCTCATATGTGTGTTTCTACCAGTTTCACATGCTGTAGCCTTAGCTTCTCATTCTTTTACCCCTTCATAGGTCAGGACTCTTTGTTTCTGCCTCTGGAGGCTGAGCTGAAGGATGATCTGATTCTGACATCTTTCTGAGGCTTTTGTCTACTGGTGATGTGACTCGAGAGGAGAGGACCTGGGCCCATGGCTGAGCTGAAGTCCTACCTTTCTTCTGTGGAATTCCATACAGATTCCAGTTGCCAGCCTACAGACTTTCTGGTAAGGAAATGACTGAAGCATAGAATATTCTTGGAGGACAGAGCTCATACGGGGAGGCAGTGTGGAGCAGAAGAAAGGAGCTCCGCGTGGGTCCTGTGACAGCTAGTGAATCGCAGCAGTGTTGAGTCCCCAGGACAGACAGATCCAATGCCAGGAGTGACATTCAGTGACAATGGCCAGCAGCATGAAAAAGCTGAGCTCTGTCCCTCTCGGCCTCCCTTGAAGCCTTCTGTGGCGATGACTCCCTTTTAGTTCCTTCTGTGGTACTGGCAGAGCAGCGCTGCTTGATGGATTGAATGCATTTTGTGTTCACAGTTATAGGTCAAGAGAAAAATGCAAGAATGTAGGGTGGGCTCCTAAGGGGGAATAAAGTCACGCTTGTGGGCTACATCCGCAAGATCCCATATCTCTGAAAATTGTGGCGTGTGCTGTATATGGCTGCCATTGTCCAGGTATTTGATCTGATTGGGGTAATGTTTCAGCTGTCTCCTTGATGCTTTATTTATTTATTTATTTATTTATTTATAAAATCATGTTATGCTGGCAGTTTCAGACTCCTTTGAACAATGACTAGCAAAGGATCAGATCTGTACTTTGTTTTCTGGTTGGATTGCTGGGAGTAGGTATGGTCATGGCTACTGGAGAAGACTTTTCTCGGCCTGATTCCCTTTTACTGAGTTGCCAGCTGTTCAGCTGGGTCTGCAGTCTGCTCCCAAAAGTCTGGCATGTGTGGACTCTGCACATTTGGGAATTGTGATGGTTATGCTGGTGGCTTCCTGATGTCTGCACTTCTCTGTGCAGCCACTCCCCGCTCCCTTGGACCTCCCCCTCTGATAGGTCTCACAGTCCCACTTTTCCTCAGTTTGCCCTGTGCCAGGCTTTGTTCCAGCTGGGGTCTTAGAGAAATGCCATCAAATATACATTTGCTTCTTGTTTAGATCCTAGGGTGCCAGGAAGCACAATGGCCACCCAGAGGGAGCATGGCACTTTTGCTCCTAGTATTCCCCAGGGCCCCACTCTGGCTGTGTGGCTCCAGGAGCTAGAAAGCACCCTTCTCTTTCCATGCTGCTTCCCTCCTGGCTGAGGACCTCTCACATAGGGACTCTTGGTAGCCCTGACAACCTGTTTTCTTTTCTTTCTTTCTTTCTTTCTTTCCTTCTTTCTTTCTTTTTTTTAATGGCTAGTTCAGCCTACCCTGGGGCAGAGGGCTGGTACAGTATGTGTTGCTTGGGATCGAACTGCAGTCCCTGCGGTTGCCTAAGCTTTCCTAAGCAGATGCTTTAGACTGCTGAACCATCTCGCTGGCCCATAATCTGTCTTCTTACATTGGGTAATAGCTGATTTCTGAGTCTTGCGCAAGGGCGGCTGTAACATGGGTTTAGATACAACTGGAGTTTAAAGTGTGCAGACCAGAAATTGCTTTTGAAAACCCTAGGTGTTCTTCTTTCACAGCTATCTTCCAAAGAGCTTAGCCTCTGGGTGTTGTCTGTTATAGGAAGGTGGGTCCAGAGCCCAGTGGTTCCAACAGGGAGAGCACCCACTACTCGCTCCCATTTCTAGGCTGCATGTGGGGCAGCAGGGCTTCCAGCCTCCTTAACCTGCTGCTCAGGGCCCTGTCAGCATGAGGTTCATGCTTCTGGCCTGAGTCTCACATAGCTGGAAGACATGGACCCAGCCCATGGGACTGTGCACGCTGCTGTAGCTTAGAGGACAGGACCCAGGCTTCCTGTCTGTGGCTAGCCAGACTGGGTGAGAAGCAACAGCAGCTGCTACTGTGTTCCCTCCTTGGACCAGCTGCCATTGCTTGTACAGGCTCCCAGGCTCCTGCGGTCTTCTGTTTCTTTACTGTTTAAAGGAAGAAGGGCAGTCAGAGGTAAACTCTGCTTCTCAGACCTGAGTATGCAAACAAGCACCAGGGTCTGGCCGGTTAAGGGACAGCTCTGCTTCGGCTGCCACAGGCTGCCTGCAGGTCTACGTGTCTAGTAAGCGCCTATCTGATGCTTCCTTTGTGTAGAGAGGATCTACCTCACTATTGATTTTATGTGCTTCGGACTCCCAACTCATCTTGGTGTCACATAAGTTAATTTCTGACATCCAGGTTAATGGTCCCCAGCCGGCTTGCACCCTTTTAATGACCCTTCAAATTCTTGTAGATAATTATTTCCCTCCTAAGCTGTCTTATCAGCAGACTAAATATCTTGAACTGCTTCAACTTTTCCCTGTCCCCTGTTGTAATAAATTTTCAAAGCTTTCCAGACCGAGTTACTTTTAAGTGCAAGACCATTGTGCAAGTGGCAATTTATCTTTGCCTGGCAGAGGCATTTGAGTGCAATTTTGGTGGTATTAAGAGATCACTTGGGGAATTTCATCTAACTCTGCTCCCAGACACTGAGAATGCATGTTTACATTTAAACAACGCGTTTTTGACTTGAATAGATCACAGATTTTTTTTTTTTTAACCTGAAAATGAAATTTAAATCGAGTTGTCTTCCCCAGCCCCTACCCTGTCACATTCCTGGCCACCCCAAATGTATTCTGGGAACCGGGCTGCAGGTGTGCAGCTGAATTCCATTATCCACCACACGTACAGGAGCTGAAAATAGAGTATATGTTTTGGATTGTCCATGTGGCAGGCTCTGAATTAGCCACTGAGGAAGCAGCATTGAATGGGGGGTCCTCATCTGTACTAGGGTGACAAACATTAAAGTCAGAAGTTGGCTAACAGTGTAATGGAACCAGAGCAGAGGGACACAGGTGAGGTGAGGTGCTCCCCTGCTAACAACTCAGTCAGGAGAGATTCTGGAAGCCTTGTGGAGGAGGAGTGGGTAGATCCAGATGGATTAACAGAAGTTTCTGGGAGCTGGAACTTAGGCAAAGGTGGGACATGGGGACTGATGTGAGAAGACATCATCCCAGACAGCAGGGCCTGTGGAAAGGGTCAGGAGCATTAAGTCCTCCTGGGCGTTGGATGGACGCCCCACTACCCTTGCAGACCTCAGGCTGCATGGTGAAAGGTGAGTCCTTTGGGCAGCTGTAGCTCTAAGGTGCCTTCAGCCTCCTAGATCAGTGGTTTAAAAATTACCTTAACCCTAAAATGCTTTGTTCCAACAAAATCTGTCTAAATCCTGTTTACAAGGCAAAGGAAAAAGCAGTTGTGGTTAGAGATAGAGCCTGGGTATTTGTCTTGAGGCTCCCAAAGAGCTCTGTGGGGGCTGCTCGGGCTCCCAGCGCGCAGCTGGAAAACCTTTGTGTCCAAGCGTTTCGTTTTGCTTTTGGCAGTCATAGGAATAGTGTTGTTATCTTAGTCTTATTTTCATCTCTCTTGCTGTGTCTTTTTAATATTCCGAGGTCTTGCTGTTCTTTGTGTGCCAACAATTTTCAAAGACCACAACCAGAGCCATCTTCTATGTGATAACATAACAAAGCTGAGGCACAAGGCCTGCCAGGGGGAGGGGTCTGCAGCAGGTGCTCACCTGGAAAACTGCACAGGAGGAGGCAAGTGGAGCTGTGGGCATCTTGCAAAATATAGGCTCTTTTATTTTCAATCTTGTCAATCCCTCTTAAACCTCCTAGGACTTTTTCAGGTTCTGTAAAAGCTGCTAGGGAAAAGAAAAAAAAAATCATTTATTTCCAGGCTTTAGGAGTCCAGCACATTCTGCGCAGGAACTTGCAGATGTTTCTGCTTAAGGAATGTTGTCACATTTGGATGTTTTTGAAAGTAAGGCTGTAGGTCACAGTGGTGGCTTCTGTGTGTCCCACATAAAGTTCTCCCAAAGTGGGAAATCAATACCTGAGTGGGCCTCCTTGGAACAGAGCCCGGCTTGCTGATGGGGGGTCCTGGTCTGGTCCAGAAAAGGGCTTGGTGGTGCTAGCTCAGCATAGTCATGAAGATTTCAGAGGACAGAAGTGAGGCTTGTTTAATGCAGGAGGGCAGGAACACTGCCACCTTGGAAGACATCCTGATGTGTGCGGACCCCACAAAGTGTTTCCCTCCAGGATGAGGAGCTGCTTGGGGTCTCATGCGGGGCTCAGCAGGGTCTCTTTCTCTGGGGACACTTACACTGCCCACATCACCACAGTACCTGGAATTCATCCACTTGGCCCATATTCATGAAATTGCAATGGGGTGTGATTGAAAAATTTAAATTCCAAATTCCTACAGCAAAAGACGCACTGCCATTCATCACCCTCAAATCTTCCTTCTTGCTTTGAACGCACTCAACCCATTGCTCTTGCCACTGTCCACAGTGTAGCAGTTCCAAAAGTCCTCTTTCATGAGTGTCTTAGTTGTGCTGCTGTGGCTGCCTCAGATGTCCTGAATCAACTCAAAACACTTACCACTTGTGGCCATTTTGACTTTGGGCAAGAGCCAGATGTTGCGTGGTGCCAGATCCAGTGACCGAGGTGGAGGAGGACACACTGTAATGTTTATCCGAGCCTGCCTTTCCACTGACTGGTGCTTGGCAGCTGCGTTCACCATACTTTGTATCACATGTTGTAAAGACACAAAAGAGAACTCCAGGGACACTTCAGAGGGCAGCAAGAATGGTGGGATAAGTGTCTAAGGAGTGGAGAGTGTTTGGAGGAGCACCAATGGCAATGCACCTTTGATTGTGACGAATTTTAAAGATTTAATCACATATGGTATATGTTGATCAGCCCTTGTTATATGCCTGGCCTTGTGACATGGGTGATCATAGACACTGGTTTCCTAAGTCCTACAGCACTGTTTTTCTGGGGGTCCAGCTGGTAGCTGTCACCTTGCTTTGTGTTCCTCCCTCCTGAGGCGCAGTGGTGACATCTACTGTGAGACACAAGAACACTAAAGCCCAAGGTCAAGGGGGTGGAATCAGGTTGCCCTCCCTTTCAGCCAGGCTTCCTTAGAGGGCACATGTCCATGACACATGGTGGTGACACCTGTCCCCAGAGCTGTCCCCTGAGCCCTTGGGCCCCACTTGTGTGGGTGTACAAGGCCACCCTCCTTCCATAAAGAACAGTAGAGAAGAACCCAGGGGGGGTACAAAAGGAAGAAGGTTCAGTGGACTATTAAAAAATATTGTTTTTAGTAAGCCAGTGGTTTATGGCAAGCCTGTTTCTAAACCGTATTACAGACATTGAGTAATTTACTCTTATGCTCATTTTCCAGAGGTTTGGGTGCAGGAAAACCTCAAACATAGTGGCTAAGTACTTTTCCTTTCCTTCCCTTTAAAAATTGTGTTTATTTTCAGAGGAATTTAATCCATATGCTACAGATCCATTTCCACATTACTCAGCAAAACGCTGTTTTCCACCGACATTGCTAAGCCATGAGTGAGCTTGCTCCTTTCTCCCTCTGCCTGTGCTCACAGCTGAACTGGCTCCCAGCTGAGCAGCCCCTTAGGGACACAGGGAGACAGGCACGGTGGTGGTGGGGGTTAGTAGCACTGACGTCGTTCCTTGTGGGAGTTTGATGCTTGATTCAACAGGAATTGTTTGGAGCATGGATATTTATTTATTTATTTATTTATTTATTTATTTATTTATTTATTTATTTGGTACAGGGTCTCACTATGCAGCTCAGACTCATAGTGATTGTCCTGTTTGCAGCCTCCCCAGTGCTGGGATTACAGGTGTGCACCACCTCGCCCAGTCTCAGTGGCTGTCTCAGCATGCCCCAGCGCTGGTGTGGCATTTGGTGTTGGGGATCAAACCCGGTCTCTGTGCTTGCCTAGGCAGATGCTTAGTCTGCTGAGCTATCTAGCCTGACTTTTGATCTTGAAAATACTGCATTATAATATTATTTATATTGATAGCTGAGGTTAGTTTGGGTGCCCTCTTTAATTGTGCACCCAAGGTGAATGTCCCTCTTGCTTCTCTACAACCCAGATAAATAAATGGTGCTTGGGAGCTCATTAAGGCGGAGGCCAGAGCTCTTATGGTGGGTCATTGTGGTGCCTGGCCTACACAGAGGTGGGGACTAGAAAAGGACTGATTTAAACTCCGAGGGGAGTGTGACTGCTCTTCAGGGTCCAGAGCTGCCCTACTCCTTCCCTCTTACCTGCTTTTAGGAGAGGAGAGAATCATGGTGTTCAATGGGCAAACCTTTTGAGGGTTCTACTGAGCTTTTGTGTCACTGTGTCTGTGACTTCTTAAGAAGCCACAAGTCTATTGGATTTCTCAGTTGGATTCCTGGTGTGAAAGAGAAAGCAGTGGTAGGATTTGGGGTTTGAGATTTCCATCGGCAAGATTGCTCCGAGCTTTGATGGCTCTGCAAACACACAAAGGCCAGGCACTCCCCTCAGCAGTGTCTGTTGAACAGACAGAGCTGAAGGGAAATGGAGATTCCTTCACCACATGATTGAGGGTTGTATATGTACTGGGGCTTTCCAGGTGGCTGAGAATGTGTCAAAATCTGCTTTAGATTTTAGAATCATTGGGTAAGATGGTTACCAATGGTAACTCAGCCTCATATTCTGGAACTTTCTGAGAATGACCATCTAGGGAAGTTAGTTTTTCCTTTAAACCTCCCCACGCACAGTTACATCAAATAAGATACTGTTTGGACATGCAGAAAAGATGACCTCCCTATTAAATCTGCTTCCTAAGCATGAACTTGAGCTGCTCCTCAGTTAAGGTTGCTCAAGGACATCACAGGGGATGGGGAGGAACAGAGAGGACTGGAATGATGATCTGAGTGGTGTGTGTGGCTTGTGTGGGATATGCGTTGGTGGCCACTGTGTGATATGCACAGGCACTGCCGATTCCCTCAGTGGGAGAAGGCTTATTTCTCAGCCATGACCCAGTGTAGCCCACAGCCCTCCTTCATTTCAGGGCAGGATCTAAACTCAGATCAAAGCAGAGGCTCTGTCACGTTCTGCTGATCCCCAAGAGCTGGCCCAGATAGTTCTTAAATGCGCATGCGAATGGGTCCCAGGCCCAAGTGTGTATCTGTACACTTCTCAGTGGAACGAATGAGACTGACCTTCTGCTCCAGGGGTGGGAAGGAGTGGGAAGCACTCGCCACCTTCTGAGCCTGGGCTCCTGGCCCTGTTGTACTCCGGTGTCATTGTGGACATGCAGCATTTATTAAGCACACATAAAGTTGAGGGCTGTGCAAAACTTTGCACCTTACTTCATCTTTGGGTCAGCCTGGAGGCAGCCACTGTCCTGGTCTTCAGGGGCAGAAGATTGGTTTTGGTGCCATCACTTGAAGGGCGAGGAGTTGGCATGGAATCCAGTCTGTGTGAATGCAGAAGTCTGCGTTCTTAATATAATGACTGAGGTGGCTTGATTCTTGAATTTTAGAAAAGCATATTGAGAGGGATATTACAATCTACAGTAGGGTCAGTAGAGGAGAAATTGTAGCTCAGGTGCACGTGCTGTCGATCATTGATTAGAAAGGACTCCACACCTCCCTGCCATGGAAAAGCTTGCAGCATAGCTGAGGAGAGAGACAGATGGAGCCCACACTCCATGCTGGGAGAAGGGCATGAACAAACAGGTGGAGGCTCTGAGACTTGAGGAGGCAGTGCTTGCTACTGGGCCTTGAGAAGGCAGTTCATAGGCAGGAGAGGAGCCTGAGTGGCATGCAGAGAATCTAGAAGGCAGAGACCCAGAGGCCTACATGTTTGCTCTAATTGGAACAAGGTGGCGAAGTTGGAGCAGGTAACAGTGGTAGAGCCCGCTGGGGGAAACTTGAAACCCAGCAGCTTTGATATGGCTGGGCAGACCCCTGGAAGTGTTTCTGGTGGCAGATGGCAGTGTACCCAGGATCCCAGCTCTGTTGGGCTGATGGGGTCAGCTCAGACTATAGGTGTGGAAGAAGTGGATAATCCAGGATGCATTACTGGCACCAGAGCAAGACGGTGCAAAGGCCAAGGACATCATGAGATAGACTCATGCGGAAGACCTTGAAGCCCGAGTCACTGCTGACATGAGCTTGGTCCTGCTCTAGCCTTGGAGGGAGACAATCCTGAGGCTCAGCATTCCAAGCCACATGTCACGCTGTTGCTCAGACTGTTGTGTCCCTGTGTTGTGAGTCCAGGCTACAGACAGAGACAGGAGCACTCATCCTGTGGCCTCTGCTCCACCAGCTGTCTGCTCTACCTCTGCCGAAAGTTTACCTCTCTTGTGATCTTTTGTAAGCTGGAATGGTTTTACATTTTTAGGGGGTAATTCTTCTTAAACTCTTCAGCAGATTTCTGACTCGCCTTACAGCAACAGCAGATGAGGGGAAGTAGGATAGGGGGTGAGAACTTTCAGTGGAAAAGAGGGCAAAGGCACTATGAAATATGCATCTTGGGAAAGCCTAACTATATTAGATAGACTCCAAGGGGTTGCTGGCACTGGGGACTGCAGTGGCCTTCTGTGGTCTTCATGTCTGCACAGTAGCTGTAACCAGGCATCCAGGTGATTTCACTGAATTGCATCCATCCATAAAGATTCCTTTAGTTCCACCTAGACTCCCAATGCTGTGCTTGGTCTTAAGACTGAGCTAAGAAAGCCCATCCAGTGACCAATGGAGAGAGAAGTCACTGCGGCCTGGCTCTGCCATTTGACAGAAGCACATTGTGTCCAGTGTTCTCAAGATAGGCTACAGAGTCTTTCAGGAGGAACTCCTTGAGCATTTGTTGGCTGCAAAGTAAGCTGTTACCCATGTGCCTTCCCCATTCACTGCAGGCCCTGCAGCTTTCATAGTCTTGGGTTATAGAATGACACAACAGGGCCTGAGCTTATGGAGCCTGACAGATCTAGTGATAAGTCCAGCTGTGTCTTGGGACCAGGTGCTTCACCTTTCTGTACCTTAGTTGCCTGGGTATCTCCTGAGATGGAGTGTTTGTGTAACACTGTAAATAGTACAAGCACTAATACATGGTGAACTTCTCGGGGTTGTGACCCAGTACATACTAGGTCTACACATGTCACATTTCTGCCCCTAGCCAATGCACCAGATGGAGTGAACAGATACTCTAAGTGGAGGTGGCAATGCTGAGGAGTTGTTGAACTTGGCACAGCTAGTAAATGGTGGGCCATGGCTGGCCCTAGAGCCCCTGCCTGAGGGGCCTGTTGCATGCTCCAGAGTTTCCTACACTAGAAAGGTCCCATCCATGGTGCAGAGTGTGCATGCTGGGCTCCTGGAGGGAGGTGGGCGACCCGCTTGTCCTGAAGCTCACCTATAACACCATGGACTGTTTGGGTGGCTCTCATGCAGGCAGGGCTGCCCCAGCCCCTGGGACAGCACTGGTACTTGCTACCATGGTGCTTCTGTGTGCTCACGCCTGAGACTGTGCAGACCCGTGCGATGGGCACTGCTTCCTTGCTTTCCCTTGCACAGATGGAGAAATTGAGGCACTGTGTGACTTCTCAGGGCTACAGAATTAAGAGCTGGCATTAGGAGGCTTCCAGAACAGAGTCTCTCTTTGGCACCTTGAGGCACAATCCTATGCCTCAGGGCCACTGGTAGGAAGCAGAGAAACAGAATTTGAAATTTTCTGATTTTGGGTGCATATGCACTGAGAATGGGTGAAAGGCAGATCTGCTGGAGTCTCTGCGCCTGGCTCTGAGCACCACACAGAGAGGGCGAGTGTGGAGCACCATTGTTTTGCTGCTCCTGAGAGCTCTGTGGGCAATAGCAGGTGGCTGCAACTTTCTCCTGGCAGGCACCTGGAAGCCTGGTGCCTCAGAGTTTCTCACTGGCTCATCCTTGAGGGTCACGGCACCCAACAGCCTTTGTGAGGAGTCTGACAGGGGTTCAGCCTCACCCTCCAGGAGGGCAGCTGCAGGACTGTGCCCCACATGACAGGGTTTCCCACAGGGAGGGTTACCTGCAGGTGTAGAACTATTTATTGATAATTATGGTGCTGAAAACCTAAGCTTAGACAACATTTGCTAAAATACTTTTCCCAGGGGCAGCTCTGCCTTGACCTTGGGTATATTCCGTGGTCAAGAGGGGTTGACATGAACCGGGTTAAATAGTTGGCCCTCAGCACAGTCAAGTGTACATAACCAGATGCAATATGGGTCTCCAACAGTACTGTGTGAGACTGTGGGACCTGTATTGGGGACACTTGGGCTTAAATCCTGGCGAGTGGGGCAGAATGGAAAGAAGCACCAAGGGTAACTGCCTCTTCCCAGAATCCTTAATAGGTACTAAGTACAGCTTTATTAGTGCTACTGTAATCTTTGGGCTTGAGAAGAATGCTCATGTCAAGGTACTTCAATGTTTTATCATTTTATTTTTGAGGTAGAGTGTCATCAAGTATGTTCTTAGTTTTGAATAATAGAGCAGCCTGGGCACAGAAACCTTTTGTTTCTGTTTCTTTGCTCTCTGTCACTTTGCTCTGGTATAGGGACGGGTGGCTGCAGCT
Source organism: Myocastor coypus (assembly GCA_004027025.1). NCBI lineage: Eukaryota > Metazoa > Chordata > Mammalia > Rodentia > Myocastoridae > Myocastor > Myocastor coypus. The sequence goes on from PVJA010003121.1 coordinate 39,258, forward strand.
GGAAGCGCCCCCCCCCCCCAACTGACGCTGGCTCCCTACAGTCCTGGGTGAGGGAGGGACTGTTCTTTTGCCTTCCACAAAGTCAGACTGAGTTTTCAGCTTTTTGACACGGGTCAGACATCTCTAATCCCAAACTCCCAAATCCAACCTTTCTGAGAACCAACATGATGCTCAAGAAATTCTTAACAGTGGAGCATTTTGAAGTTTGGGCTTTCAGATTAGAAATTATTTTTGAGTAAAATCTGACAAACTCCAAACTCTAGGGTGCTTCCGATCCCAAACATTGTGCAGTGGGGATTCTCAGCCTGGGGCCACGTCCACCTGACTGTCTTTGCAGCCAGATTTTCCTCTGCTTGCCTCGTGATGTCCCAGAGGCTGCTAGGCCAAGCCCTGTGTCAGTCAGCGGGGATCATGTAGGATAGCACTGTCAAACACATAGACAGGAGCCCTAGATAGAATGCCAGGGTTTCCAACTGTCTTGTTAATACAAAGTAAAAAGAAGCATGGAATGTTAACTTTAGTGGAATGCCTTATCTTAAAGTAATACTCCCAAAATATTGTTACTTCAACATGAAAACTGAAAAGTGATGATTGAACTCACACCATGCTCATAGCAAGTCTTTAAAAGGGCTGCACATTTCCTATCCTTTCCCGTCTCCCCCATACCTGCCTTGTTTTCAGAGTGTGGCAGCCACAGGTGGCCAGTGGCTCCTTGCAGGTCTGAGGGGTGGGTGGAAATGTAGGTGTGTAGTTGTGAACTGTGGCCAGTGACACAAAGGTAAAGCCCAAAGGAGAGGAAGTGGTAGGGGCAGTGCCAGGGCTGGGGGAGGTGGTGAGGCTCTGGGAGCAGCACGCACACAGGGCTGGGTGGCCGGTGAGTGGAGCTGGAAAGCCTTGAGGTGGGTGCCAGGATGCTCCAGGCAGCCGGTTGTGGAGCGGCCTCAAGGTGGAGTGTGGAGGTGGAACAATAAGATGAGGAGCCAGGCAGCAGGTGAGGGGCGGAGGAGAGGTCGCAGCGTCTTGCCTTACTTCACTCAAGGATCAGGAAGTTGTCTAGTGGCTGCGAGCAGGAGAGCAACATCCTCTGATTCCTGGACTTGGAGGAGTTCCTTAGCAGCTCTCAGCAGACTCCTGTGGGTGAGGCAGGCATCGTCCGTAGGCGACAGTCAGCAGTGGATAAGCAGGGGGCAAAGGAAGCGACCGTGCTGCACTCACCAGGGACACATAGGATGTGAGGGTGGAGAGGTCAAGAGGCTGCATGCACAGGTGGCTGTCCAGACAGACTGGAGGGGGCACTGGGACCCGCTAGAGACCACCCAGTTATTACTTGCAATGGAGGATAAGTTACAAAAATTGCTCCTGATCCATTGGGCAGCCTGTGATTGGCATGATAAATATTTGTGCCAGAAAGTGTTTCCATGAAAAGGTGGCTTTTTCCACAACAAACTTTTTGGAAGGTGATTACATAGGCCTGAGTGAGGCTTTAATATGCAGTGTGGTTTAGCTCCCTCTCCTTGGTCTCCCTGGGCCCAGAGAGTGCTGTGGGGCTGGGGCTGCCGGCCTCTAATGCGTATCCTCCTGGGTCTGCCTTTCGCTCTGCTGTGCTTCTTTCGCCTCTCCCAAGAACTTGAAACCTCAGACACACTATAAAGGAGACAGTGAGGAAACGAGTGAACAGACTGCGAATCCTGGACCGTTGCTCTTCTCACACACTTTGGCACAGGTTCCGGGTCCCGCTTACGTGTGTGATAAGCCGCCCAGACGTTTGTCAGTCTGACCTGTTTACCAGAAAAGCTACTCGAGCTTGAAAGCCCCGAGACACGCTGTCTGGAGATCGATGAAACCCTGGTACACTGCATTCGCTTAGACCGATTATTCAGCAAATGCTTATTAATCACCCATTCCACTCCAGACATGAAGGCTATGAGACCCAGTAATTATTGTTCCTACCGTACTGTCCCAGGTCGGGTGGCTACGGGTGGGGCTGCGGTCATGTGGAGGAAGGAGGTGAGCACACACTCCATCCAGAGGCTGCTGGGGTGGGGGGAGCAGAAATGTCGAACTGCATTCTGGGGAGATGGATGCTTGATTTGAACCTGTGGAATATGGTGAGACGGTGCTGATAAGAGCAGAGCCCTGGGAGCTACAGAGATGGATGCCCTGGTGCCCTAAAGGAGTGGGATGGACCCTGTGCAGTGAGGGTTTTTCATACTGTTGCAGCAGACTTTGAAATCTGCAGGCCAGGCCAAGGCAGAGGGCCTGTATTGTGGGAGCCGCCACAGTGGGGGCACCCGTTCATCCACGCCTACCTAGGGGTGGGCTTGCTGCCCAGCCACAGGCCAGGGCCATGCTGATTCTGCAGCTTTTGAAGAAGAGGAAGTGCTCAGGGGAGGAGCGGTTTGTGGTTTGTTTGTTTGTTTGTTTGTTTTTGGTTTTTTTTTTGAAGAAAATCGTATTTCACCTACACACACTCACAACATGCTTTTCTGTTTTGTAGGTAATGTAACTATTTTGTTTCCAATTTCAAAGTGCAAAACAAACAAACAAACAAAAATCATAGCTTTACTACCCAAGGTAGCTACAGTATGAATTTTGGTGAATATTTCCCGAGGATTATTATCGTGTTTTTTTTTTAATGTGGTGATAGCATAACTTGGCCATAAATTTTTCCCTCAGTTTTCAAAGTTATCATTTTATTATTATAAAAGGATATCAAATTCCTTCCTAGATTTTTACTATTAAAATTAAAAATGGGCTAGACTGGTGATATACCCATATAATTCTACCAATGAGGAAACTGAGGCAGGATTCAAAGTTTGAGGCCAGCCTAGGCAATTTTGTAAGAACCTGTCCCAAAATGAAAAATAAAACGTTCTGGGGATGTAGTTCAGTGGTAGAGGGTCTCTAGGTTTGATCCTTAGATGTTGATCTCTATGTTTATAGCCATACCACCCTGAACGTGCCAGATCTCAGAAGCTAAGCAGGACTGGGCCTGGTTAGTACTTAGATGGGAGCCCATTGCTACAAATTAACAACTAACAAACAAGTCCACTCAAAAAATTAAAACAAACATTTTGTGTATAAAACTTTCCCAATTTAAGCGACTTGCATAAGAGAAAAATTTTTAGAAACAGCTAACAGGTGAAGAAATGTGTATGTTCTTGATTTTCTTTTATGTATTTAATACAGGGTCTATAGGGTCTACACGGTCTCACTATGTAGATTGGACTCAGTTATTCCCCTGTTTTCAGTCTCCTAAGCACTAGGATTGCAGGTGCATGCCACCATGCCTGGTCTCAATTGCCATCTCAGTGTGCCCCAGGGGCAGGGCCAGCACGGATTGAACCCCAGCTGCTGTGCTCTGCCTAAGCAGGTGCTTTAGTCCGCTGAGCTATCTGGCCGGTCCCTTGATTTTTCCATCCACATTCTTTCCCAAGATTTATTCAGATGAACAGTAGTTGTTTATATCAGTGCTATTTTACCAACATTCAATATTATGAACACTTAAGAAGTCATCGTTGTAGGTGAGAAAATTTGTAGGTGATTTAAGTGTGTATTTCTTGATTCCTGGTGAGGTTGGAAAGTTTCCTGTGTGCTTGATTACTGGTGCCTTTTGTTTCTCTTTGGAATTTTCGGTTGGCATCATAAGATTATTGATGAACTATTCATATCTTTTTCAATAGCCACAATCACTACATATTTCTATCATTCTTCTGTTTTTGTCTTTTGAGTTTTTTTTTCATATGTGAAATATTTTCATATTTTCCACTCCTGCAGGTCATTTGCATCTTGATTGCTTTTATCACTATACAATTCCTGAGTCTTCTCATGGCCTATGGCTCGGTTTTTCCGTTCTTTGGCTTGCCTGGAATTTATTCTGGTCGTGATGAGGGAGTCACTGTAACTCCATTCCCCTTCGGCTTTCTCACCTGCCCTCCCAGTTCAGTTTTCTCCAACAGCATGGACTGACAGGTTCTTGTGTGTGTGTCTGCAATGCAAAGCATAAGGGCACAGCAGCTGTACCAGATGTCAGACAGGGAGGCTCTGCCTACCCCCAGCAGCCCCCACACTGGGCCGAGCTCCTTTGTCCATTCTCCTGTGCTGCCAGGAACTGTGTATTTGACCCAGTGACATGGGGGAGACTGATGGTCAGGCCAGCACAGCTGGAATGCAGCTGGCACGCTGAGCTTCTGGGCCCATGCCAGGGTTACATCTCCACAGACCTGGCTGGATGTGTCTGGGACCCAGCGGCTCAGGCCAGCCTCACTGCTGTGCCCTGAGCACGCGGCCAAGTGGGGATTAGACAGTGACACCAGGGCCACTGATGCCTCCGGTGCTGGCATTGGTCCAGGCTGTCCTTGTGCAGCTGATTTCCCGAGAGGTGCTCTTTCCTGCAGGTACATCTGATTGTCTTCCTCTGAATCTGCCTGCAGGCCAGGCTCAGGGAAGGCCCTGGAGCAGAGTTGGAGCTCTGAGCCCTTTGTGCTCTCTCTCCAACCTGGGAAGAGGCAGCTGGGCTCTTGCCAGAAACAAAGTCCCTATGAGAGGTGTGATACGTATAGATCTTACCTGCTTTGGCCAGTGCCTGGAGGAGAGGAGAACAGGGATGGCGTCCTGAGTATTTGCAGGGCCATGGGGCTATCTTCTGTTTTGTGACTGAATGAATGAGCATTGGTGTCAGATGGGGCTGGCTCTCCAGGTCTTGCTTGGAGGAGACTTCGTGTGGGCTCCTGTTAGGTCAGTGGTAGTTCTCTTTAATTAAGGGAACTGAGAAAGCCTTGGCCCGGCTGTCACATCTTCTCTTCCATCCTGCCTTTGTTTTACATGAACACATGCTGTAGTCACTCTCCAGGGGCTCTTACACATATGCCAATACCTTTATCAACTGTAGAGAGGAGATTTCACCCTAAGGAGCTCCTCAGGCTGTGGGGTTTCCACCATCTCTGATCATGTTAGAGATGATTCAGTGCTTGGTGTAGGAAAGCATTCCACTGAGCCTTCTGTTACCTCTCTGAAGGCCTGCGCTAAAGATAGGTTGCAGGGCAGAGGTAGGGGATTAGTGGGGAAACAGCTCAGCCCAGTGTGTGGGCCGCTGGGGGCAGGCGTTGCCTCCCTCTCTGGTGCAGTTGCTGTGCCCTTATGCTTTGGATTGCAGACACACATCAGAACCTGTCACTCAAGGCTGCTTTTTACCCTCTTTCTCTTGGCAGTGCCCTTTTCTCTGTCTAATCACCTACCAAGCTATAGTAAACTCCTGACCTTGCTCAAGCATCCTGTTCGCTGTGGAGAATTTTCTAACTCTCCTTCTCTAAGGTGTCAGTAAACTGCTACTATGTAACAGGCATCTCAAACCGGTGGCTTAAATAACCACCATGCATTATGGGTCTGTGAATCAGCCTGCTGGTTTGGCTGATCCAGGTATGCTGGTGGATCTCAGCCCACTGTGGATCTACATTTCATTGGCTGGCCAGCCTGGATGGCCTCACTGACATGTTTGGTCTCCGTAGCAATCTGTCCATGGTTGAATGTGAATGGATTGCGTATGTCTCTCAGCCAACAGACTGGCCTGGGTTTGTTCCCAAGGTGACTGACCCCCTGCTGGCAGAGGACGGACAGCCTGGAGGGCCTCTCAAGGCCTGGATCTCTCTACTCAGGGCTGCATGTGTTTGATTGAAGCAGATCCACTTCCTATGCAACAGGAGGTGACTTAGATTCTGCCTTTGTGGAGGATGAGGATCTGGGGAGAGGAGGGGAAGGATGTGAGGGGTTGGACCATCTTGTGATCAAGCTACCACACCCGCCTTGGACAGAATTATGCCACAGTGTTATTGCACTTGGATGTCCTGACATGTTGTCCCACTGCATGGCCCACTTGTCTGAGTCCTAACTCTGTCAACATGGCCTAGTACTTGCATCTGAGTTGTCAGCTAGTCTTTGATGTGCTGACCATCTGCCTCTCAGTGCTCTGGCCAGGCATCAGGGTGCCCAAGGGGACAGAGAATTGGGGTGGGAAGGGACACATGGGATCTTAACTGCATATCCAGAGCCTGGCTTAAGCTTTCAGGGCTACAGGGCAGGGCCAGAGCCCTGAGAAGCCATTTGGCCCTTCCAGACTTCCCAACACCTCTGGCTTCAGCCAGGCGTGGGCAGCCCGGGCAGATGAGGCTCCAGCCCTTGTCCCCACTGCCAGCAATGCAGCCCCCAGAGGACCAGCCCACGCGCCCGGATGTTGACTGGGGCATGGCTCCAGCACCAGCTTCCACGGATGGTCTCATCACTTTTAAAATAATGACCATGGGGTGTGGGCTGGCTGGAATGGTGACATCACTTTCCTGAAGTTCTGGGTCAGTTCCTTTAGATTCTCCCTGCATCTTTAGATGATAGAAATAAATCTGCTGGTTAGGTGAGTGTCCTGGAAAACCCTTCACATGTCCCACGTCCAGCTTGCTGTGGGCAGGATAGGCGTGGTCAACGGCTTTAGGCTCAGAGGTCCTGGGTTCCAGATTCTGGCATGAGTTCGCTGCGTGGACTTGGTCCAGTAGTTTTGTGTTCCTGTGCCGTTTCCCTTTCTTCACAGTGGTATAGACAGCCTGTGGCGTTATAGAGCAATGGTGAGTGGGAACTGGGCTCCTCTATCACAGCCTCCGTCTAGTCAGTTTGAGGCGCTGTATATTGGGAGGTTCACATGCCACAGAACAGTGTTTCTCACAGTCTTAAAGGCTGAGGGTCTGAGCTCAGGGTGATCACAGGGATGGACGCTGGTGAGGGTGTCTGCCGGCTTATAGGTGGCCATCTTGGATTGTGTCCTCATCAGGCAGAGATAAGGAAGATCCCCGGAGTGCTTTTCAAAGGGCATTTGTCCCATTCAGGAGGGCTTTGCCCTCATGACCTCATAACTCCCAGAGACAGCACAGTCACACATGACCTCTGGGGTGGATCCAAGCACTCCATTGACAGTAGTGGCACAGAGGATGGGCCATTTCCCTCCTTCTCTGCTCCCCCAGTGAAGAGGGGATACCTCTGTTCCCCTTGGAAGCCCCCTGGAGCTTGCCAGGTAGTGCACTCTTGGGTCTGTATAGCCCAGTGAAGCACCTGCTTCTCAGGCTCCCAAGGTTCCTGTGAAAAGCTGGGCCTGCCTCTGTTTTCCCTCTCATACTCACCATCATCCCAGAAAGCTCTCTCTCCTTAGGGTAATTTTGGAATTGACTGTCTTGCCATTGAGTTCTAAGCACACAACTGATAAGAAAAGGTCCTTCCTGTACCAGATTAGGGTTTTGGAGACTTAAATTAGGATCCCCCAACCTGGCCAGCCTAGCTGACTTTATCTTGAAGAGAACATCAGGGGTGAGGATTTGCATCTGCTCTATGACGGACCATGGCTGAGCTTGTCTAAGATAGCTATTTCTGGAGAGCTGACATCCCAACTACCTCAGAGTCCCACCCGACTTTGTGTGGGGAGGGAGCCAGAGAAGCATGCTGAAGTCCCAACAGAAGCCAGTGCTTCTTGGCCACTTCTCAAGTTTCAGCATCTCTGCAGTTACTGAAGTGCTGATGGCACTGCCTGGCCAGTGCTTGCCTCTCTCCAGTTCCTTCCTTCCCCTGGTGACAGGAGTGGTGCAGCCTGCAAGCACAGGACAGGTGCTGGGGCAGGAGGGAGCAGTGCAAGAAGGCTGAGCCTGTGAGCTCTAGACTTGGACACAGCTCTGTACCTCGGTTTCACCTATTCTGGCTTTGTTGTTGTTGACAACTCCTCAAGCTTGTGGAGACTCATTTCTCTACTATAAAATAGAAGTCCATCCCAGTTAGGACTCTTTGGTCACCATGAGGGCTAAGAGAGCAGATGCATCTGAAGTGCTGAACTGGCACAAATCCTATCTGGAAATCCTGGACCTCTAGGACTGAACAGAGCAGCGGATACATCAAGTGCATGACCTGGCTAGCCTGAGGATGCCAGAGGAGGGAAGGGCTCCTGCTTACTCCCTAGGCCAGAGGCGCTCGGAGCAGAGGTGGAAGGACCGATGCTTAGACTCTGGGCTGAGTATTCACACTTGTCCTTAGACTCTCAACAGCTCCTTCAGGTGAGGTCTGCACTTGCCAGATTATTCAGAAATTAAGCAACTGTTCTAAGGCACACAGCTATTCCCTGGTTGGGAGACTTACTGCTTGAGCCCAGGTCTGTCTCAGCTTTGCCTCTGGTTCATTTTCTGTTGTGGGCAAATGACCATCTTTGGGCTCCAATGAGCCCATGTGGAATCTGTCAGACTCTAGATCTCTTATTGGCACTAGAAAACAATGATCTTCACTGTGGTAGACAGCAGAGCCTTTTTGGTACCTGATTTATAGATGATATTGCTTCAAGGCCAGGGAATGCATGAGAATGGCTCCTGGTCTTGAAGACACCCTTGTAGTTTGATGCAAAGCTTTGGATGAAGGAAGTGAATTCCTAAGTTTTAATGTGGACTATCATGTAGCCTGAGGCCAATGGCTCTCCTGAGCTTCAGCTTTCCCCGGATAGATTGTCTCTAGGCTCCTTGCAGCTCTTACATGAGGTCATGGATGCTTGCTTGACACTAATCCTTCCAGGGGAAGGATTAGTCCAGGGGAAGGATGTCCAGGGGCTGACTCCCGAGCATGGCTGGGATTCTTTGATTCCAGTGAAAATTCTAAAACCTTCGAGAAGGATTGTGATGTCAGAGAGAAGGTTCTCTTCTTAGGATAAAGCCAAGTCATTCTTCTACCTAATCATAAGCTTGGCAGAGTTCTTGTCAAAATGTTTAAACTAGGCAACAAGAAAAAGGAGCCTGTGATTTTAGCTGGCTCTGAGTTTCCAGAGAAACCAACCCTGGGACAGGTCCTCTGACTGAGTAAGGAGCTGTCATGGCTGCCCTGGGGTTGCTTAGCTAGCACATAGCCCATCCCTACAGCGGCACCTATCTTCCCGCCCCCGGCTCCCACAACCACATGAAAGCAGGCAAAACAGATTTATGCGTAAACAGTTCAAGGAACAAGCTGTGAACCCTGATAAAATCAGAGATGGATCAGCCCTGGAGAAAACCGGTTTGCCTCACGGCCTGCAGAGGCTGTGGAAGGCTGCCTGCAATCTGGCAGTCAGGTCCAAACCAAAGGAATACACAGAAGAAGATGATTATAGGTGTTTTTGAAACTTGCCCCTTCCTGCCCAGCTCAGGACAATATTTACAAAGCAGACATGCAAACAAGCAGACCTTTTCAGGTTTACTCGCCTCCTGAGCCAGGGCCTTGCCATACCACAGCCCCAGCCCAGTGCTGAGTTCAGGGTTTGCAGAGCATAGCTACCCACCAGCTCCAGGCTTGGCTCACGTGGTTATGCTGTGGTTAGTGAGTGCAGGGGCACTGGTGCTCTTACTGGGGAAAGATACAGACTGTCTTTAAGGGAAGCCATTCCCAAGGATGCCCAGTATTGACTTAAATTACTTCTCCTATGATAGTATTTAAACATGTGCAAACATAAAACTTGGTACAAATTCCTGCAGCTTCTAGATCTTCTACAACTGTAAATCTAAAACAAACTTACAAATGATATGCAAACAAAATTATAACTTGAATAAAACCTAAATTGTCAACATGAGCTCAATAGGCTAAATCTAAATGCCTGATGTAAGCCTTTGTAAGAAAAAGCTTTATCTCTGTTTTATGTCTCTTGAGAATGTCTTGATTTATTGGATTTTGTATATAAAGGACCATAGTTTGATTCTTGTGTTTTAACAAGAATTTTTAAACATTTTTTAACACTACTAATTTTGAGCCCCAATGCATTATGTGATTAAACCTATTGCTAAAAATATCTAACACTGAGAAAAAATGCAAATTCCAGCTAATAGAATATTCTCCATTGCTCACTTCTAGAGAACATCTGATTGTGGGTGCTGGCAAAGATGGGGTCTGGATGGTGCATCTGCTGGCAGGCATGAGGCTGGCACCTCCTCTCCAACTGGCACCGTGTGGCACCTCTATTCTTTCATCACTAATTATCATATGGTGAGAACCCACCAGACAGCACCTGGGCATTGCTGACCCAAGCTGTCCCCAGAGGACACTAAAGCAAGCATGGGTTGCTAGCATTGGTGCAATATGTTACGAGGGGCTCATAGGATCACTTCAGAGCCCAAGACTAAGTCTGTGGGAGTCTCTGACCTTGATCCTACAAAACTCATCTGGAAGATAGTCATGTTAGTGCTTGAGTGTGGGGTAATGCGAGAGAAGGATCTTCCAAAGAAAGAGAACATGGGGATGGATTTGTTCGCATGATCATGTATTCACTAAATACCTGCAGAATTCCATCTTACTCATATGTCTAGCTTGGGGTAGAGGACAGGGTAGTGGTCTAATGTAATACAATTGCCCCTCCTGAGCAGCTGCTTGGGAGAGTTTGAAAAGCCCTGTGGAATTGTTTTCTAAACTAGATTATAAGCCCAGAAGGGAATCCATACCCAATCTTTAGTTACCAGCTTTACATAGGTTTATACTGTTCAATCATCTATCTTCCTGTTTTCAAAGGATGTCCAGCTATTTCCAGGAACTAAGTCCTAAGAAAGATAAAAATTTGTCGCCTTTTAAGAATGGCTTTGGGAATTGCTACAAGCTTTGACAGAGGCTCTGTGGAAAGTGACATTGGAAGGGGTGCCTAGTACTCTCTGAGTGTGTGGGTGCTATGGTAGCCACCTATAGTGCTTGTTTAAAATAGATGGATCTCAGTTTATGACAGGAACCACACAAGGAATGGTATGTGGAAGTCTACAGCTTGATCAGTACTAAATGAGCACCAGGAATGACTGCTATAGTGTGGATCTGGAGCATTCCCCGAAGTCTCTTGTGTTAAAGGCTTGGTTCCTGCCTTCTGCATCATTGGGAAGCTGTGGAGACTTTGGGAGGTGAGCCCTGATGAGAGAAGGTTCTGTCGTTAGGGATGCACTGGAGCCCCGGCTCTCACCTCTGCTCTCTGCTTCCCAACTACCAAAGGGCAGCAGCCGTTCTCCATGTGCTCTCTTCCACGAGGCTCTGCCTTGCTACTGGCCCAAAGGAATGGGGCTGACCAATGATAGATGGAAGCCTCTGCAACCACCAGCCTTTCAAGTTGTTATCTCAGGTCTTCTGTCACAGGGGTGTGGAGCTGCCTAGCACACAAGCACTGTGAGTTTTGGTGACAGAATTATGTAAGTATGGACTGGATTTCCTAGGGTAGCTATAAGGAAGAAGGGGCCGAATGTCAGACAAGCCAGCACTGTGCGTGTGGCCTGTGTTGATATCTAACTTCCATGGTAAGAGCATTGATCAGTGGGGCTTTTAGGCGCTGACAAGAGCAGGGATGGACTAATGCCATTGTCCAGGAATGGGCCAGTAGTCATTGGAGTGGGCCTCTAATGAAAGGACGAGTCTGCCATAGTTTTCTCTCTCTTACTTACTCCTCCCATGGGACAACACAGCAAAAGACCCCCAGCAGTTGATGGCACCGTGCTCTTGGACTCCCGGCCTCTGCTGGGAGCCAACTGAGCCTCTGTGATCATAAAGTATTCATATTGTGGTGTTTTGTCATAGCCGCAGAACATATACTAAAACATGGCTGGATGGGGTGGTGCACACCTGTAATCCCAGCACTCAGGAGGAGGAGGAGGTAGGAAGGTCGCTGTGAGTTTGAGGCCAGCCTGAGCTGCATAGCATGTGCCAGGCCAGCCTGAACTACTTGAGGAGACCCTGTCTCAAAAAGAAAAGAAAGGGGGAGGGGCTGCTTAGAAAGGTGGATTCATGAAAGGTAGAGGAGCAGAGCTCACTGCAACTAATGGATGAATCACAGGAAGAGTCCTATCCTGAAGCTGGTTTCAGTTATAGGCTTGGAGGCCTTCTCTGCAGACTGCTCTTAGCCTCCCCTTTGGATTCCATGCTGGTATAAAAGGACCCAGTTTCTCAGCAGAAAGTTGGATTCAAATCCTAACTCTGTCATTTATTAGCTGAGCAGCCTCGAATGTGTTCCTTATTCCTGCTAAGCCCTGGGGTTTCTCACCTGTGTTGTGAAATCATAATATCTGCTCCCAGGCTGCCATGAAGATCGGAGCCCAGGCCACAAGGCAGGAGCTGCTTCTGTTATTGCTGTTATGACTGTGATTTGCAAGATGTATTGGAAGAATTCTCATATTTTTCTACAGGCAGCATTGGCTCACCGATCAGATGAGCCAGATTTATGGTTCAGTGTGTTTATAAAACACATGTAGTCATGTGTTTTCTAATACAGCAGGAAAGCAACTCATTAGGTCTAATTTATTAGGTTGGGCAAAGCCTGGAGTGATGGTGCCGTTAAGCACCTAGTCCCAGCCCGGTGTGAGCATGTTATCTAGAGCCTACTGGGCCCTGTCAGGAGGTGCTGGCTCAGGTCCCCAGGGTGGCTTCTTTGAATCATCGTGCTGAGATTGAGCAGATAGAAAGTGAACAAATGCAAACCTTGTGCTTCCTGTCGCCATGGCATTTTCCCTTGTACAGTGAAGGACTAGTTTTCATTTTACTAACATTTGTTTCTTGGAAAGAAAGGGAGACTATGAAGGAAAAAGAAGCCAATGATCACTATCCACACTTAGCCTTGTGTAAGCCACTAAGCCCCTCTGCGACTAGAAATTGATCACTTCTGTGTTTATAGGGTTACAACATGCAAACAATAAAGCATCTCCTTCAGAAGGTGCAGTAAAGGGCCAGCGAGATAGCTCAGTGGATTAAGTGCCTGCTTTGGCAAGGGCAGGGATCAGGGTTCAATCCCTAGTCCCACATGCCGTGCCAGCCCCGCCCCTGGGGCATCCTGAACTGCCAACAGAGTCCAGGTGTGTTGGTACACACAGTCCTGTAATCCCAGTATGGGGAAGGCTGAAAACAGGAGGATCACTACAAGTCCAAGCTATGTAGTGAGACCCTGTACCAAATACATAAATGAAAATTAGAAAAAAAAATGATGTTATGAGGTGAAACCAATAGACATGTGCTTAGAGCAGTGGTTGGCGTGGAGCAAGAGTTCAGTAAATGTCAGCTGCCATTGTCACTGTCCCTTCCACCCCTTCATGACCACCATCCCCCTCCTCACCACCATCACCATCTCCACCACCATCCTCACCGCCCGGGATAGAAGCAGTCACACTGTCTTGACAGTAGGAAGTGGCGTATCAGGCTGGTGAGGTACGGAGGGATGATTCCCTCAGGGTCACACAGCAGATGGAGTGTCCACATCTGAGTCAGGCCGGTGGTCTCCGCACTTTCAGTTACGCTTTTTGAAACTATTTTGATGTTATACAAATGTTAATCAATACCATTACCAATTACCAAATACCTTTCTCTGGGGTGAATTTGATTGTTTTTATTCCTCTGTCTCCAGTATCTGGCTTCAGGCCCGGCAGAGGCAGATGTTTATTGGTCAAGGCTGAGCCGCCCTCCGCCCTAGGCCAGGAATGCCCAGCCTCTTTAGCATAACCCTCAGAGCAGCTGAGGTCGCTCCCCACCCCAGCCTGGTCTCCCGCTTCTCCCTTTCCCCTGAGGATTGCTGTGCCTGACCATCCCCTCCTTATCCTTCAAGACCCAGCTAAATGTCCATCTCTCTCTGAGTCCTTACCTGTTCTCTGACCCTGCAGGCAGAACCCTGGGGTGACATAAAAGTCATTGTCCCCGAGGTTCCTCAGTGAGACCTGCAGGAGAGCCTTTGGACCTTGAAGCCTCAGGGGGCTGGTGGGCCACAGGCACAGGGATGGGAAGTTGCCTGGGTCCCAGGGGGAGCCCAGCGCCCCCTCCAAGCTATCTTCTCCCTATATCACTGGGCCATCTTCTCCCTGAACTATGGTTTACCTTCTGCTGCAGCACCCACAATGTCCCTGACACCCCCAGGGTCCGCTGCCTCCTGCCTTAGTGGCTGCCTTGTCTGTCTCTCCTGCTACCTTTGTATTACCAGAGCATGTGCCCTTCAAAGTTGCTGAAGTTGTAAATTGAGTCCTTTCTTCAATTCATTCCTTTTCTGACCTCTGATAGGATTGTTATTTTTTTTTATGTCAACAGAATTATTCATAGGCTCTTTTAAAATTTGTTTTAAGCTTTTTTTTTTTTTTTTGTAGGGATGGCTTAAAATGATAGTTAAACAATAGATACACTTCTGTTTATCTAGGCCGGGACATAACAGTGAGCTGCACAATCTTGGCACCTCTCCCTGCGAGGGGAGTGGCCAGCATCCCGGGATCTGCTGGGAGTGGGGACTGCCTGCCCAGGATCTGGCCTCTACGTGAGGCTATGTGGTATGGGCTGGACTTAAACAGCTGGCCTTTAGCCTGGCCTGGCCTTTTTAGTAAGTGCTGCTTCTTTTGACTGCTTTGCCCTTGAGAGGACACTGTGTCCTTTGGGCATGAAAGCAAGGCCAAGAATATATTTTTTAATAGCTTGGTTGTGAGGGTTAAATGGGGTAACATATAGAAAATACACAGTACAATATCTGGTATACAGAAGATTCTCCATAAATGTTTTTCTCTTCCTTCCTCCCTCCCTGCCTCCCTCCCTCCTTCCTTCCCTTCCTTCCTTCCTTCCTTCCTTCCTCTTTCTTTCCCTCCCTCCCTCTCTCCCTCCCTCCCTCCCTCCTTCCCTCTCTCCCTTTTATTTCTTTTTTGCTTTTCTTTTTCCTTCTCATCTGATTCTTAATTATAAAAACAAGAAGTTAAAGTAAATGTACTCCAATTAAAGACTCTAAGCATGTGCCTTTCATAAAGAGGCCCAAAAGTCGTGTTTCATTAGCGGGGTGTACTATTTGGAAACCTAAAGAAATATGATTGTTTTCAGGTTGGAGGGTTGAGATTCTGATGAGAGCTCCAGGAGTTAAAGGCAAAATGATAAACATGTCAGAATGACTTCTTTATTTCTATTTATAACCTTTGCCATACAGCTTGGGGCACTGTGAGGTGCTTTTTCCAGCTTAGAAACTTTCCTTGGCCGAGGAAAGGCAAGAATAAATACTTTTCCTGGGATGAGTCCATTACCGGTGCCCTCTTTCCAATATTCCTCCGGATTGGAATTTATGCTTAAAAATCTCAGTGAGTTGAGAGAGACTATGGCTTTCTGCAGCAAACCCTTTCGTAGCGAGAAATCAGTGTTGGATTTTTTAAAAGGTGCAACAGGCCCATGTGCATTTCAGTACAAATTGTATAGATGATAGCTTGAGGGTCACACCAAGGGGGAAGGGGTAGAGAGAACAGGGAGGGAGGGAGGATGAGAGAGACAGAAAGAGAGAGAGAGAGAGAGAGAGAGAGAGACAGAGACAGAGGCAGAGGCAGAGGCAGACAGAGACAGACAGAGACAGAGACAGAGACAGACAGAGACAGAGAGAGCTGTCCTTGCTTCCCCAGCTCAGCAGGACCCCTTGACCTTAAATGCCTCTTACTCCATCTCACCCATCAGTGGAGGTTGAGACAGGCCTGGCTTGTGTTTTCCAAAGAGGAAAGACTTTGAAATCGCAGCAGTGGGTCTTGCAGAGGGCAGGAGAGCTGTCTGAACATTCCCTCTGACCGTGTGCCTCCCTCTCAGGCTCCTCTGGGCAGATGTCCCTACCGACCACTGTGGTCATATAGTGGCGCCTGTCTTCCCAGCCCCCATCCTGCTGCGCTGGCGCAGTGCCCTGTACCCAACCCCAGGGCCATCCTTCCTGGCCATGCTCCTGTGGGAAGCCTCTCCATCACTTCTGGCCACAGAACTTCCTTTCTTGAGCTCTCCAGAGCCTTCCTTGAAGCCAGTCCTTGCAGTCAGCTCTCATGCTCCAACCTTTCCCCTTCAGCTAGGTTTTAACTGCCCTCATGTATTTGTGCAAGGATGGCGGGGCTGGCTCTTGAATAGGGCACTGGGAGAGAAGGTGGGAGTCAAATAGGGGTGTGTGTGTGTGTGTGTGTGTGTGTGTGTGTGTGTGTGTGTGTGTGACATTTTTGCTTCACACACCCCAGCGCAGTGCTGGGCTCAGACAGAGGACCCCTTAGTACCTAGGACTAGGAGCCTGTGGACACCTGCCGCTGGAGTAGCCACTGCCAACGAGGTGAGGGATGGAGATAGTTTCCTTACTCAGACTTCATCCCTTAGATGTTATTTATATGCCTGATGGCAGGAAGGAGAAATCTACTATTATATTTTCATGTTTGTAATGTATACTCTGTCTACTTCCGGAAGAGAATGGAGTCGGCTAACAGTGAAGAATTTGTATTGAGGCTATTTATGTAGAAATGGATCTGGAAAGCCACGTGGTGGGAGGAACAAGCTAAAATTACAGCACGTGGACTAAAATAGTGATGACGATTATCTGCGGCTCAGATATAATCTGGGGCGCTGGAGGCTGTGAGGCAGCCTGCCCTTAAATGCACGGTGTCTGTCATTGGGAGAGGAGAGTGTTTCGCGGTGGGCACAGCTAGCAGAAAAATAGGATTTTACAACTACTGAGTGGGTAGAAGCAGAGGCAACGATGGAATGTTTCAGGGTCAGGGTGTGGCTGGTTCCAAGGATTTGGTGGCTATTTTTAACACAGTGTCTTACTATGCAGTTTAGACTCATAGTGATCCTTTTGTCTCAGCCTCCCCAGCACTGGGATTACAGGCATGCGTCACTAGGCCTGGTTCCTGGACCAGCACGGTGTGCCCAGGGTTCTGGGGCTGGCATGACAGGTAGTACCAGGGACTGAACTTAGGACCTTGTGCTAGCCAGGCAGGTGCTTATGCTGCTAAGCTATCTCCCCAGCCCTGGGATAACTATTGCAAAGTTGCGCAGATCCTTAGGTAGTAGAAGTAAATGTGACCTTACTTTTTGCATGATTGAGTTTGTCATCTTGGAAATAATCTTGGTGTGCTAGGGTTGGCTTTCAGGTCTTATTTGTCAGTGCAATCTATGACTATCTTACATGCTCCACTCTGGTGAAAACTATACGATCAGAGCATATCGATTTCCCTTTTTGGATGACAGATAGTTGTCAGCTAACCCCTTGTGTTCTCAAGGCGTTATTTATATATAACTTATAGATGCTTATGTAGACATGCTTTCTTACTTAGAGAATGGATCATGCTGCGTTCCCTGTTCCGTAATGGTTGGAGGATTAGAGAAGAGGTTGCTTGAAAGTTTTGGAAAAGAGGTGCAAGGCAAAGCTATGCTTAGGGTACTAGAGCCCCCAGGCCCTGTGCAGGGAGAAGCCGTGCCTCAGCACCTGCTTCTAGTCCTTAGTGTACAGGGCAGGGAGCATGGCAGGGCCCACCCTGGCTTTACACATGTGACGCAGCTCATAGAGCCTCACACATCACAACACAGGGCACAGGAGTGCAGACCTTCCATGGCCCTGAGCAGGGGAGGCTGGGGGCAGCTTGACTATGCTGGAGCCTGGGCAGTACATGGTTTGCTCCACATGTGCATGGAGCAAGTCTTCTGGCGGTTGTGCGGGTGTCACAAGAGAAGCCCCAGGCTCTGGGCTGCAGACCACTTAGGCCTGATGCCAGAACATGGTGTGGATTTCAGCAGGTCATCTCCCAGGGTGGCAGGGACCCAGGCCAGAACCACAGTGCTGCATGCCATTGGACAGTGAAAAGCACTGTGACCTTCTGCCAGATGTCAGTGATTGTTGGTGACTAGCGTGGGCTTATAGAGAAGGCAAGTTGCAGTTGATTGGTGACATCTAAGGTGGGGACAGGGAGTGACGAGTGGACACTGGCCAGGACTTTGTGTCCTGGTTCAGCTGTGTCCCTCAGAGGCCTTCACAGTCACCAGATTCACTGCACAGACCTGTCCTGGGGACTGGTCTGCAGACACCACTCCTCCTGTAAGCATTCTAGTGCCAGCGCAGGGCTTATGAAGGACTGGGAAGGTCTGTGTCTGTCCAGCTTACAGTGCACCTGTGTGGGCTCAGCCCAGCCTGGGCATCTTCATGCTTCTCTGGCTGCACCAGGTAGCACATCTTTCTAGAGACCCAGAGAGCAGCTCTTTGCTATTCAGAAAGGCTGCTCAACAACACTTCTAGCCAGTTCTTTCCCAAAATACCGTGTCCTATGTTAAAAATGGAGGGTTATATAATTCTTCAGCTGGCTTCGCCCAGTTCCTTTCCTGCTGAGATGCCATCGCTGTCATCGTGTCTCAGGAAACCATGGACAGGCCACAACTCGAAACCGCAGCTGCAGGAGCCAGGAGGCTGACTGCATGCATGGCAGGGCTGGGTCCTTTCTAGAGGGATGGTCACTCTTTTAGGGATGATCCAAGATGTCGTGCTGGGCTTGGCTTGGCCATGTTTACTTGCACCAGCAGGCCAGTGGCTGTGGCTCAGAAGTTGCTTTTAATCTGGCATTGTGGTCATACCCATCTGTGTCTTGGCCATGGCAGGATGTGACCTGGCAGGGGAACACTGGTACCGTTCCTCTGATTTGCTTCCCCATGGCCAGCCAAGCATGGCCTTACATCTCCTCCTTACTCTCCACTTTGTTTGTGAGTACACACCCGGTCTCTGAGCACTTAGTATGATAGGTTAGAGGCTTTTCTGACCATTTGGCTGCCTTGGGGGAGGAGGAGCGGGCAGAGGAGTGTTTATTGAGCAACTGCTCCAGACCAGGATTGTGCCAGGTCCACTTTGCACACTATCCCACTGACTTTGGAGACCTTGTGGATTTACCTGTGGATAGCCCTACTTAGTGAATGGGGAAACTGAGGCTCGGTCTGGCTATAGTAGGGTGGGGTCAGGACTCAAACACTACTACTCTGAAGCCCCTGAGCTCCTGCAGGCAGCCTGAGAACTGAACCGGAACTCCCCAGAGTGCTTGGCACCATGAGCAGGAGGGAGGTCGAGGCTCAGTCTAGCCTTTTGCATGCCTGCTGTCTGTCACTCATGCCCAGCTCCAGCTCCAGACTGCCCGGGATTCTGTGGCGCTGCGCAGACACGAGCCACCCAGCTTCTGCCCATGCTTCAAGTGCCCCTGGTGGAGTTTCCCCTATCAATCCATGGCGCTGGTGTTCCTTAGTAGTGCTGCTACCCACACCATTCAGAGCAAAGTGGGCAGCCTCTACCTTGTAAATACCATGAATTACACGTCTTGTCAACTGCCAAAACTATGCCAGCAGTGCCCGGCATCCCTTTGGCCTGCACACCATCCTGTGGGCAGGAGGCACAGCACATCTTTATGCTCTCCAGTCCCCGTGCCTCCCAGAGATCTCCTTAGCCTGGCTTCTGGTGGGCCGAGGAACTTTCCTCAGGACCCAACCTGGACCAGACCTAGGGCCACCAAGTATAGGGACTAGGGGTAGTCCACAGAACCAGGAAGGATAGGTTATTCACTTATTGTTTATGTGACCCTGTACTTCTCCCTAAGCTTCCTGAACCTCAGTTTCCCTATCTGTAAAATGGGTGACAACAATTGTGTAGGATACAGAGAAGATGATATCTCTGTGTTGGATCCCCTGGGATTTGAGAACCAGGCAACGCTGATCACATCCCTTTCTCTGCTGTGGAATGAGAAGCTGGTGGTCCTTTAGCCTGTCGGGTTTCCTGAGACCTGGGGACAGCCATGGCGTCACAGACACAGGAACCCTGAGGATAGTGTCTGCTGTGAGATAGATGCTCCATATGCTTGGGGTAGTAACTCTTCTACTGTTATTGGGATCCTGTTCACGAGGCTGTGGAAATAAACTGGAGCCCCAAATTGTCTAATGTGGAGTATGGGGTGCAGTAGTGCTTCAAGATAATGAAATTCAGGCCTTGTGTTGGAGATTCGAAGCCTTCAACAGGCAGCGTGGTGCAGGGAGGGCTGAGACACCAGGCCCTGTGGAGGACGCTGGAATGGGCACTCACACATGCACAGGGAAAAGCCCTGGGAGCGCCTGAAGGGGACTCGAGCAGCGCAACCTAGAGGGTGCAGGAGGCCTGGGGGACCCCACCCTGCCTGGCCTGTGTTGCTCCCAAACTGTAATTTCTATTTGTTTGATCCCAGTGATTTCACCTACCAGCCCTGTTGGTGAGCAGAAACGTAAGCAGAGTCAGGCTGCAAAGCTCACGGCAGACGCTGTGGCCCACACACACAACACATTGCCAGGGGGACAAAGGCACATTTGTGTTTTTGGGAGGGGCTTCCAGCTGCCCCATGGTTCAGGAAACTTTGCCATCAGCCAGGTAAGAACAGCAGAGATGCCGTGTGTGTGTGTGTGTGTGTGTGTGTGTGTGGCAGATTCCAAACATCTGTAACAGACAGAAGCTTTATCCAGGAAGATAAAGTGGAAGGGCTGACCACGAAACAGGTCATGGTATGGGCAGTGAAATGGATCAAGGGTGTGGGCTTCAGCGGTGGCACAGCAACTCTTGGGTCTCCTCCTCTGTGAATCTCTCCCCTAGGCCTAGATGACCCATGGGCTGTGGTACCAGGTTGGGAGAGAGAGCTGGTGGGGTTTCCCAGATGCTATCCTGGCAACTGTCCTTGAAGGGATTCTTGGCAAAAGCCCTGCCTCCTGTGGTGTTAGAAAGGGGCTTGTCAGCAGCTTCTGAAAGCCCTGGCACACCCTAGAGACCACTGTATTGGAAGTTACCATTTGCCCCTATGGACTCAAGGAGGAAGTGGCCAGTATCCCTGCCTCCTGCTTGCTGCAGCTTGGGGCTCTGATCCAAGGGCTGGCTTGTCCAAGGCTGACCTGGGGTCTGGTCATTCCTGGGGCCATGGTACCTCCCATGGGTTTTGATGGATGCTCCTAGCCAGGGCAGAGAACCTGAGGGATGTTTCTTGTGCACAGCTACCTAGCTCTACGGGTCCTGAATGAATGTGCTCTCCTGAGTCTGTACTAGAGGAACAGGAGCCAGGGGCTTGGATGGGGAGCTAGCTGAGTGCGCCACCTCCAGGTTGCTGGAAGGTGGGGCTGTTGACACCTCTAATGACTTCACAGCGTTTTGATGGTTCCATGTGCAATCACAGCTCTGTCCCTTTCTAGGCCAAACCTGGCCTCTGCCAGGCACTGGGTCCTCAAAATGGGGGCTGGGTTCCCCTGGCATGGAGGTTGTGAGCCTCCCCTGAAACTCCTGCTGCCTGGGCTCTTTGCAGATTGTTTTCCCAGCTTGGGTTCTGGCTACCTGCAGGAAGGACAGGTGTCGGTCTGCCAGTGGAAAGACCACGTTTGCCTGTTCTACACAGTTGTTCACCCTAGACAAGAAACATGGCATGGGGCTCTGTGTCTGCAGAAGCCAGGGCAGCTGCCAAGCTAAGCCCAGGTGGTTTGGGCACTGACCTGTTTCCATGCCGAGTGTCACTGCCCCCAGTGTGGTGCCATTCGGTCCGCATGCCTTGACTGACTTCCACCTGCTGCCCCCGAGATCCCTTCCCATTGAGCCATGGCAGCAGATGGCTGGGCAGAGCAGCCAGGCTTGGGGAGCTAAGAGAGAGCACGGACTGGGGGTTGGGGACCAGAGCCAGCCTTGGAGGAGCTACTGGCTGCTGTGCGGGGCCGGAAAGCACCGCGTGGGCTGCCTGTCACAGCTCCCTTGGCCTCCACCACAGCAGCAGCGCCACCAAAGCACAGCCCTTCCCAACACAAGGATCTCTGGAAGAAAAGGGATGGCAGGAAGGGAACTGGAGAGCCTGAGCTCCGTGCTTGCGGGGAGCGTCTCTGTACTCCTGAGGAGTGCTGGCCTGTGTGGTGCGCGCAGACGCTCCTATGAGTGACTCCCCTGAGTATTTAAGCACAATTATGGCGACTGGTTCCAGACACACTTGGTCTCCTCAGCAGGCTGGCCAAGAGCTGCAGTGAATGGGTCTACCCAGGTGGGGTCTTTGCAGTTGATACCATGTTTCAATTCTGTTTTCATTGCTGGGACAAATACTTAACACCCTAAAGTAAATGAGGGAAGGTTTATTTGGCACACAGTTTGTAGAGGTTTAGTTCATAGTCAGCTGGCTCCAAGGCAGGGTGGCATGGCACAGGGGCCCTGCAGAGCAGGCAGGAGGCAGCAGCGGATGAGAAGATTAGCAAGCTTTCTTTCTGTCCCTTATTTTTTATCTAGGCTACTTGCCCTTTAGGGAGGTAGCACTCACACCCAGGGTGGGCTGTCCTCAATCCCAGGGCCTCACCCTTCATTGCAGCATCATGGGTCTAGGTGGAACCACCTCCAAAAGTCCACCTGTGACCATGTGAGGCTTTGGGGGACATCTAGTTACAAGCCATGCACACCATCACAGAGGGGCATCTGCCCTGGCAGCCTGGGCCAGAACTTTCCAGGACAGGGATGGGAACTGGGATTCTGCTAGAGCCGCAGTGACCTTCCCCCTCCCCTCCACCCATGTGGCCCCAGGGGCTCCTCAGCTCCTGAAGGCTCCATGTAGCCCCTCTTCCTATGGCCCCTCTCTCTTCTGTAATGCTCACACTGCCTACACCCGTGTTTCCCATCTCCACCTGGTGACAGCCCCAGCCCAGCCAGATGCAGTCCGCCCTGACAGGCTTGCTGGTTTAGGAGGCAGCTTGTTCAGTGAACTGGGCTTAGGATACAGGGAGGGAGCATCTGCCTGTGGAGAGGAGAGACACAAGGAAGAGGAGATTAGCTCCTCCTTGCACCCTGGCCAGGGCCACCCCCACCCCACCCCCAGCCACTGTCAGTGTCCCCATCACACAGAGAGGAGCTGAGGTGCAGCTGGCAAGTGGCAGAGCTGAGTGCCCTGGGCCCCAGCACAGAGTGCGTGTGCAGGGCCTGACAATGGCTGTGGGCCTGGCTTGTCAGAAGCACGCTTGCTGCTTCCCATGGGGCTGTGGTTTTCCCTTGCCTGTGACAGTGATGGCTTTTGTCTCACTGATTCCAGGAAGAAGGCTTAAAGGCACTTTGCAGCCCTGGGGAGTGTTGAGTGTGCTTGGCAGCATCTGCAGAGCCCGAGTGAGGGAGGCGAGGGACACTTGCCAGGCACTTGGGCTCCTGCAGCAGGGCTCTCAGTGGCAGCCCCAGCCCACTCCTGTGGTGCTTTCACCATCAGCTGCAGGTCACTGCTGTGGGATGTGGGAGGCACCTGGTCACAGTGTCTTTTCTGGCCTTTGACAGAAAATGTCTCAAGTAGTGCTTGGTCAGAGCCTCTGCTGGCCTGACTGCCCCCCACCCAGGGTGGCCTTCCGGGGCTCTGCTTTTTCTTTCACTTTCCTCTGGATACCCCAGGGTCCCCAGCATCTTCTGTTCTTAGCCAGCAGCCTTCCCCTTCCCCATGAGCTCAGTGGTCTCTGTCCCCAGCTACTGTTCTGCCATCAGACACTTCTGGGAATTGCAGCCTCTTTTAGGTGGGGGCTCTGCCCCTAGTCTGGCATCAGTGGGACCCAGAATGTAGTAGAACATTCTCCCACTAGGCCTTGCCTTTGAGCCTGGGTCAGGTGGGTGCTTTGATCACCACTAAGCTCATGCCAAAGAAAGGGGAAAGGGGACAGACTAGTACCCCAAACTACTCACTGCCTTGTGCTGTGGCCCATCTACCTTGAGGGTCCTGGCACTGTTATTTAGAGATGAAGCTAATTCTTGAGTGCTGTGTACCAGGTGAGCATTGTGTCACTGTGGTGTGTGTGTGTGTACATGTGTGTATAAATTCTCTGTGCATGTGTCTGCATGCACATGTGTGAGCGCAGGTGCATGCATGAGATATGTGTGTGCATAGTGCAAGTGTGAGTGTGCATGTGTACGAGGGTGTGAGTGCATGTGTGGAGGTGCATGTGTGTACACATATGTGGTGTGTATGAGTGTGCAGAGCTCCAGGCATATGCGTGTGCATGAGTGTTAGGCAGGTATGTGTGTGCATGCTTGTACTTGTGGGTATGTGAGGGCACCCATGAGTATATGTGGATGGAAAACCTCATCTGATACAAGCATCACCTTCAATTTATGAATGGGAAGTGAGAACCCAGGAGTTCCATGGAATATTGACGGACACACGCTAGGAAACACCTAGACCCACATGCAAGCTTAATTTTCCCGGCTCTGAGGCCCAAGTTTGAGCCCCACCCACAGCACAGCAGGCATTATTTTCTCCTCTTGTTCTTGGAAATGTTAATAAGAATTTCCAGGAGAGGGCCAGGCTGAAAGGCCCCTGCCTGACCTGTGATTGAAGCCACTCCAAACGCAACATCAGCCAAGCCGCAGCAGACAGGGCCGGGCTCAGCAAGTACGCACAGGAAGGCCCAGGCCACCGCATTTGCCGAGCCCGGCCCTTCCCCTGTGAGTGTGCAGAGCAGCAGGGTGCCATGGCCAGCCTGTGCACTTCAGGCCCCAGTCACACAGGTGTGCGGCAGGCCTGGGCTCGGGCAGGATGCCGGATGACTCCTCAGACCATGTGCCTTTTCTCTCTGGGCCCTCTTTCCACAGCTGTGCCTTGTGCCTGGCAGGCTGTGGCCATTGTGGGCTGCCTGAGGGCACAGCATGGCCTGTCATGGTGTAGGTACTCAGAGCACCAAGATGAAAGGCTGCAAAAGTAATACACCTGGCCTTTGTTAGTGTCACTTGTCTGCCACTAAGTGTGGCTCCCGTTCTTCAGGGTAGCCTCTAGCCAGTCGTAATCCACACCAATCTGCACTCTCTCCCTTCACTGCTACCTTCCTGTTCCCTATGGGGTCTGAGTCTCCACTTCCTGCTTGACACAACCTTCTCGGTGAGCCCTCTTAATAATGTGAACAGTACTTTACATCCAAGGAAACCAAAGGTCCTTCCACTTGGAGGTGACAATGACTGACAGGGCGGCACTGAGGGCTTGTGACATCCTGGTACTTTTATCCTGAGACAAGATGCAGACAGCATAGAACCCATGCCACAAAACATCACACATATCAGGGAGTCTGTGGGGATGGAGCAAGCAACACACAGAATGGATCCGGGGACGAAAACACTGCTAAACTGAAAGTAAACTTCACGGCTAATGTAAAATGTGTAGCACTTGGGTAAAACACATTGCTGCACAGAATGCACAGTCTTTGCTGCAGGGTAGTGTGTGCATCTGACTTCCACAGCAAGGCAGCCTCGGTGCACACTAAGTTAGTGGTCAGAAGCAGGGAAGGAGAGACGGAGAAGAAAAGGTCAAAAGAAGCCGAGGACAGACTTGGGCCCTTGCCTTTCACCTCACAAGAGGGCTTAGTTTTAGCCTTTCTAATGTCACAGTCTGTACTCTGCCATTACTGCGCAGCTTCAAGCCCAACATTCATCCTTTAAACTAGTTACCATGGGCTGCTGGGACCTGTTCTTGGAGATAGAACTAAGACACAGCTGCACTGATGAGTTTGTCCTGCGACCTGAGGCTGTGATGAGAGAGAACATCCTGGTTCCAGGATTGTGTCTGTGTTAGCAGAAAGGGAGTTAATTGGCTGAGCACCAAAGGCTGTGCTGGACCAGAACTTCTAGCAACACTTATGCTCCCTTGGAGGAAAGTCCCATAAAAAGAACCAAACACATGATAATAGGAAACATGCTACTCTGCCCTTGAGAATTAGGGAAGATTCAGCCTCATACTGAGAGGTACGGAAATGTTGGCATGATGTTGTGGGGAAGAGACGAAAATGAAAGTTTCCCTCCGTCTCCTCAAAATCACTGGGTCTATAAGCTGATGAAATTAGCTTACTGCCTGTTTACCAACTCACATTTCTGTAATAAACCTACCCAGTCCCATCTCCCCTTCCCTGTCTGTAAGCAATTTAATAGGAAACCCTTGTCAACCAGAATCCAAAGTAGATCCAGTTCAGATGTTTGGCAAAACTAATGGAGTTAAAAGACATCACTAAAGGGCTCAAGGGGTCGGGGGCCCTTATAAAGAAAAGCTCTTTGTTTGCCCCCAAGATTTCTTCAGAACGCCAAGTACCAGAAAGTAGTTCCAGAGTCTGAATGACAAAAGTTTGGTCCAAATATCACCCTGTTTAAAATAATGTTTTAAAGCATTTGAATCATTTAATCATTGAGGTTGATTTGAAAGACATAGTTTGAGGACTGGACCTTACTTTTCAAACAAACTCCACAGCTAAGCATTTGTAGAAGCTGGGTGTGGTGGTACAAGCCTGTAGTCCCAGCACTTGGGAGGCTGAGGCAGGAGGATCAGTGTCAGTTTGAGACCAGTCTGGGTTACAAAAAGTGAACTCAAGGCCAGCTTGAACTGCATAATGAGACCCTGTCTCAAAAAAAAAAAAAAAAAAAAAAAAAAAAAAAAAAAAAAAAAAAAAAAAAAAGCATTTGTAGAATGGCTATTTTTTGTTGTGTGGTGATTGTTTTTCTGGTGATATAATTCTATCCTTCCTGGGCTCCTCATGCATTTCACACATGGAGTTTTCTAAAAGCAGGGCAGAGTGAAATTGGATCTGCTAAGAACAGTGTCAGTAGCTCTGAGGTGAGTGTGACCTCTTGTTCTTCCCAGCCTGGATTGCAGTTACCATAATGAAAAGTAAATCTTTGATGTAGATCCAACTGAAGAGCAGATCTCCCTGCATCTTTGATGGGCTACATATAGTCCTGTGTTTCTGGTTTTGTGCAAGTCAGCAAGTGAATGGAAATTGGTCCGTTGTCATGCAGTAGCCTGTGCGTTTCCATGGACACCCTGTGGTGCAACAGTGCATGCCAGCATTGAGCTTGGCCAGTGGGGAGTAAGTATCAAGTTGGAGATGAGGAAGAAGGTCCCTGGTTTTAATGCACAGCAGTGGGGATGGTTAATCAGGACATGCTGTATTCTAGGAGAGGACTAGAAATGTCCCCATCATAAGCTGTGTGTCATTTTTCTGGTGGCTGTGGTGGCAGTACTGGGGGTTGGATTATTTGCTGTTCTGGGGAACTGTGACCTCTTCTTCTCCCCCTACATACTGTGGTTTTTAAAACCCAGGTGGAAAGTGGACTTAGGAGCCTGTGTGGGGCCCATGGTGCTAGGATCCTAGAGGGATCACACCTGGGGCCCCGAACCACTGCAGCCCTGCTGCTGAATCCACTTCTGTGGTCCAGGTTTGCTGGATCTCCGAGAAGCCACAGGGGACCCCTTGGCTCCCACACCCTCAGGGCCTCGTGTTGCTCTGCTTCTACGTCCTCTGCCCCTTTGAGGTTCTTCTTTCAAAAGTCGATGGTGGTTCCTGATCTCTGAACCACCAGCTACACTTGGAGCACATGAGGGCCAAAGTTCCTAAGCTGGACTCCATCCCACTGTACCTCTGAGAGCAGGTGTGTACATGAACATGTGCCTGTGCTTCTGGCCGCTCTGAGGGACAGGCCAGCGCTGTGTACAAGACTCTTTTCATGGGCTTGGTTTCCTGGTTTGGGTGGGAACTTCCTTTGTTCAATGCTCCTGTCAGGCAGTCACCAAACAGTTTCTGACAGATAGTCCCATCTATTGGGAACTAGACAGTGCCACCCTACATCCTGGCAGGACTACACAATCCTGGTTCTAGTGTTGGGCTGAGCCCACAAGGAAGAGAACTATGTGCTCAGGATAGCTCTGTCCCTCAGGGGTCCCCCCTGTCTGCTCTGCCCACATAAAAGCCATCCAGTATCTAGAGCATGAAGGGTCTGACCATTGTCCCTCCTCCTGCCTCCAGGACAGCTCAGGCAGGGAAGAGACCTGTAGAATTGCCTCAGCCATGAATGTCTTCAGCTTTTCTACCTTTATTTCTCAGCTTTTGAGCTGTTCAGAGCATTTCTGTTAATTGGCAAACCAATGAAATTGGTATATGCAGGTGCCCTGGCTCCAGCTGTGTGCCCCGGTACCTTTTCTCAGTTCCCTGAGGTTCTGTTTCTTCAGCAGTAAAGTGGGGCAGTGATATCTATTTGATGTATTCCTGTAAAGGTGGCATGTGCCAGGCCTGGGCTCAGAGCCAGATCTCATGAAGCTCTCATGTAGAAGGAAGGAAGCCAGGATGGTTACCAAGCAGGGGGACACATGGTCAGGCATAAGAGGGCTTGGCCTAAGGACCTCTCTTTCCAACCTGGATGTCCTGGCAGGTGTGGCCGCCAGGAGTCTGGCAGGAACTTGTGCTTGGGAAAGAATGGGCCATAGTCTCCACAGGAGGGAGAGACTTCTGGGGAGCACTGAGCTCTGGCAGCCTCTATGGGGAGGATGAGCAGGTGTGGGTGGAGTAGAGAGAAGCAGAATGCCCTTCTGATGGCACCCATGCCCCTCACAAAGTAGCATTTCCAAAGCAGCTGTTACCTTAGTCTCCTGGGGGCCTAGCAGTGTGGGCAGGGGATTTGGGGTGTAGACTTCAGCTCTGAGAGGAGACAGCAAGGCCCCAGCAGTTGACCTCCTTCTGGAATCAGGGGGCAGTAGAGGCTTCTGGGTAGAGATATGAAAGCCAGGACACCACAGCCCAGGACACCTTTGGCGTCTTCCACAGTCTCTCTCTAATACTTGCATACTTGCCCAGTGGTGAAGTCAGGTGTCCCCCAGTTGTTCCTGCTCACGGAAGGACACTCTTCTCACTGGCTATCTCCAGTGTGCAGCTGCAGAAGGAGTGTTTAGAAGCAGAGTGACAGGGAGCGGAAGAGGGAGATGGAAAGAACCTGTTGCAGGCACTTCCCATCCATTGTCACCCTGCTTTAAGCATCACCTGCTCCAGGCCTAAGGGACAAGAATGTGTGCAGAGTGCTCCAGAATGCCTGGCATACCTGTGGAGGGGCACATGCCTGGGCCACCTGCCTTTGCCCTTTCTGCATTTAGCAACACTTTAATTACTGTCACAGTCACAAGTCTTTTCAGTCTTTGATCTATGTTGCCTGTAAGTTTATTGCATATTCGACATTACTTCAGGCTTCAGTAGCTTTGGTTTCAAATGAAGAGTGTGTGGCGGGGGGAGGGAGAGGGAGAGAGGAGAGGAGAGGAGAGGAGAGAGACCTTTTAGTTCCAGTTGATGGGATTTGCTTATGCCCCTTTTGGTCCAAAATTGAGCTGAAACTGCGTATTTCCAGACCAGCAGAGTTGGGTACCCACCTGGCTTTGATGTTCTGGATGACTACACATTCCATGCCCAGTTAGATGAGGACAAACTGGGGTCCAGCCCCGTGCTCAGATCCCAGGACTTGGCACTAAAGAAGCTTAAGGCAGCTGCTGGCTGTGCCTAGGAGCCCAGGTCTCAGAGCCACAGCCCGTGGCTTAGGCACAGCCTGCACCTGTTCTGTTCAGCTCCCTGTGTGTTTTAAAACTTTGAGACATTTACACTGAAATCCAGATATTTCAGGTGCCTAGGACTGCCTAACTTTCCTACTGTTCAGTGATTTGCAGGGATAGCAATATTTATTTTTCTGGAAAATCTGTGCTAGGAAGCATGGCAAGGTCAGCCTGTCTCTATTCAGCTTCAGCTGAGAGCTGGGGCTGCCTGCTCATGTGCCACAGCTGACCTGGCTGCCACCCCGATCTCCCTGGGCTGCAGCAGTCCTTCCACTGGCTGCCTGGCTTTCTCCTGGGGCACCAGCAGCTGGGGTTGGAGCAAAGGAGTCCTAAGAAGGGGAGACTGGGGCAGGGCCCTGCTCCCTTCACCTGTTCAGAAGCTTAGTAGGATCCTGCTATGTCCTGACCCACAGCAGACAGGGGACTTAGATTCCACTTTGTTGATAGGACAGTCATCAAAGAATGGGATTTGTCTTAAGACTAATGTATACGCTTCTCACTTTTTCTTGCGAAATGAGATGACCAGGCAAGACTGAGTCTGAGGTATAGATAGGGGACAGCCCAGGACTGGCTGGTACCTGCTGAGCCCCGGGGGCATGTGAGGCAGGATGGCCCTCGGCTCCAGAGAGATGCAGGCTCAACTTCAATTCCTTCAGCTTGCAAAGCCTTCTCACGTTGAAACATGGGAACAGGTCTCAGAATGTAATCAGTTATAGCCACATAAGTGCATTGTCTAAGAACTCAGCCCCGGGTTACCCTCCTCTTCCTTCTGGGTATCAGAGAGCTGCTATTTGCAAGGGGAGGGCTGTGTGGGGGGCATAGGCAGGGGCAGCTGAGGTGGATCGACTGATTAACGGTGGCAGCTCCTTCCTAAACCTCCTAGGATGTAAGGAAGGACTCAGTCTAGAGTCCATACATTCAAGAAAAAAGTACAGACATAGAATGCTTTGCGTTCAGTGACAGAGAATGGGAAAGCTGGCAGTTTAAATTTTGTTTTTTAAATCTTTAAACCAATTGCACAAATCACAACGTCCAGCCCAAAGGCTAACACAAAGTGAATATAGCCAGCTGTCCTGTGGCCCTACCCAGTTACGGTCACTTTTTCTACAAAGGGATTCATCATCTGGACCCCTGGTACTGCCCTTGAGTTTTACCTGGGTTTTCAAGGCTTGTACAGTGGGATTCTGCAGGTGACTCCTGTGGTGGCTTCCTCTGCTTTACACTGTGTCCTTCAGAGTCCCCCATGCTATTGCCCATGGCTGTAGTCACTCCATTTTCAGTGCTCGGTTTGCCTGGTGAGCGTTCATTACCTAGTGTTGTGCGACAAGACAGCTATTTATTTCCTTGTCTGGTGGACATGGAGGCTGGCCCGACATTTGGCTGTTGTGGGAAATGTCACTGTGCAGGTGGGAGTCCCAGCTTCCTGCGGCTGTGCTGATACTTGTCACTGCTCGCCTGGAATCTTAGCCCTTAGGGCTCCGCAGCAGCAACTCCTTGTGGTTTTATTTTGTATTTTCCTCTTAATGAATGAGACCCGTTGCAGCCCTTTAGGATTTCCTCTTAAGTAAAATTTCTGCTCAAGTCTTTTGCCCTTTTTTCCCCCACATGATTGTGTTTTCCTTATTTATTAGAAGCAGTGTTTCCCAGTCTTGATAGTTTGGAGCCAGGTAAATCTCTGTCCTGTGTAGGAGATTTGGCAGATCCCTGGCCTCCAGCCGTGAGATTCCAGCAGCATCTTTCTTGTCTTGAAAAATGTCTAAAGATGTCTCCTGACTTGGCCACCCCACTCTAGGTGGAGGGAGGAAGAGCCAGAGTGTCACCCTCTAATAACTGCTGATGTAGAAGAAGAGGCTGTCTGTGTTCTGGATGGGAGCCCTTCTCCAGTTATGCATGGATTTTACAAATATCTTCTCCTGCTGTGATCATGACTTCTGGTACTAACAACAACAACAACAACAACAACAATAATAATAATAATAATAATAATAATAAACCTTTTTTTGGTGAATGGAAATTCTTAACATAGTCCAGTTACCAGTCTTTTTAAAAATATCTCTTTCTTTGCAGTACTGAGAACTGAACATGCTAGGTGGGTGCTCTGTCCCAGCCTTTTTAATTTTCATTTCAGAGCAGGCTCCTGATAAGTTGCTCAGGTGGGGCTCCAATTTGTGGTGCTCGTGCCTTGGCATCCCAGGTACCTTAGGTTACATACATGCGCCACCACACCCAGCCACTAGGTCTTTTTAATTCTGGCTTTATACATCCTTTATATGTCTACATTTTCTCCTGAAAACTGTTGTTTTGTCTGTGATATTTAGATCTATAGTCTATGTTGGCATCTATTTTATTTTTTGCATGGTAAAGCGTTAAACTTCACTTAAAATATATCTATTCAGTCACTTATCCACTTTTATTGAAACTTGAATTGGAAATCTTAATGAGGGGACCAGGAGAGAACTCAGTGGTCTAAGCACCTGCCTAGGCAAGAGCAAGGACCTGGGTCTGATGCCCAGTACCGCATGCTGTGTTGGCCCTGCCCTGGGCACGCTGAGCCAACCACCAAGATCGGCATGGTGATGCACGCCTGTCATCCCAGCACTGGGGAGGCTGAAGCAGGAGGATCACTATGAGTCTGAGCTGTGTAGTGAGACCCTGTACCAAATATACAAAATTAAAAAAAAAAAAAAACTAATGAGTTAGGCTTGTGGTATACCTGGATACCTGTAAGTTAAGACCTTATTGCTCGTTTTGGCGCTTAGTATATTCATACAATTTCTCAAATCACCTTTCACGTTTCCTTTAAGAACAAAATAGTAGGATGCAAATTTACAATGTTGAACCTTCCCAATTTGTGAAGGTAGTTGGTCTCTTTCTCAAAAGAGGATGAGTGAAAAAGACCCTGTAGTCGGGGCTATAGCTCAGTGACACAGCACCTGCCTGCTGAGTGTAAAGTCCTCAGTTCGATTTCTGGTGAAAAAATTTAGAAGGTCTATAGTAGCATTTTGCATTAGAAAGTGCTGTTATTTTTTAAAACAGGAATCTGTTTGCATTTTAAAATTATGTTTCTTGGACTAAAAGATTTCTCAGAAAGAGGGATTTCTTAGCTTGGCCCTCTGGGTTCAGCAGTCCTGTGCTCTCCCCACACTATGCTCTTGAGAGGCTGCTCTAGGTGTCCCCAGTTTCCTGTACCTGGAAAGTCCTTTCTCTTGGGGAGGTCTGGTTCTTCAGGGCCCTGACCAAGTGTTTCTAGGGCAATCCATCCTGGGGCTGAAGGAGTTGCTCTTTCCTCTGTGTCCCTGGCATTCTGGCCAGGCAGCTGCTCTTGTGTGTCTGTCACCCATCCAGAGACTGGTGATGTTCTAGCCCCTCTCCTGTAGTATGGTATGTGAGGAGACCAGGTTGAGAAATGTTCACTCACTCATTTGCTGGTCAGATCCTGAGATCTTGCTAGCTGCCAATCCCTATGTGGGGGCTTCTGGGTCCCAGAGAAGGAAATCATGTGCTCGGACCTTGAGGGGCTTCCAGGTACCTACAGGTCATCCCAGCACCTGTGGAGCTCCTGGAGACTCGAACTGTTCCTAGCTGGGTGGGAGATGGTAGGAAGGCCCCACAGAACATTGCGCCAATGAGAATTTCAGGGCTCACCTCCCACTCATGCCTACCCAGGCCTAAGAAAGGGTGGGAGCTCAGACAGCGTTTCCCCTCTGGTGACACTGTCATGTCTTGGCTGGGATGACCCTGGGTGACTAGGAGCCTTGTGGTCTCCCTTCATGGAACTGGGGGGACAGCCAGTCTGTAATTGTCTGGCCCACAGGACAGACCAGTGTGTCTCAAGCATGTGGCATCTCAGCCTGTCTTGGGTGTCTGAATCTACAGGGCTGCCCATAATGTCTAGAACAGAGAGTGCAATTGTGTCTTTTACCAACTAGAGCTGTCACTGAAGACGTGTTGCCTGGGTTTCTCAGGCGCCCCTGCTTAGACTTGGGGCACTGCTATGACCACGTGTCCCTCTTCTCCCACCATCTACCTCCTCCCTTTGCCTCCCTGCTGGCCCAGACCATCTGGACAGACCTGAGCCTTGCCCCAACTTGAACCATGAATATGTTCAAAAAAATAAAGTAAAATTTAGGCAAAAATGGAAATATCTACATGTTTATTTTTTAGTAGACTTTTAAAATGCTAAGTGCTTTTGTTGGTTGGGAAACATCAAAATAGGTCATGTGTAACTTGGTTTGCTTATGAAAAAAGCCTCATGCCTGATATATTTAGAGGAGAGGATTTTTCATATTAAAATTTTCTCTATTTTTCTTTTGAAACCAAAAAGAACTTGGAAAATTCCTCCACCCTCTCCACTGCTAGTGGACTTTCCTGGCCTTGGAGTTCTGCAGCAGACTCCTATTTCCTCAGCTGAAGAACTAAGACACCAAGTCCTGCAGGACCTTGAGACCTGCTGCTCTCAGAGGAACCACATCCTGTCAGGCTGGTGGCAGGAATGGACTGGACCTGTGTCCAGGAGAACAGAGACCTGGCTTCCTCAGCAGGAAATTAGGCAGTGATTTTAAACAAATTGTTTTTGCCAGTGTCTGGCTCTCCTTGTGGGTTCCCTCTGGTTTCTGTCCACTTGCACCAAAAGCCCTGGAAGAAATTTCACTGAAGGCTTCCCGGAGAAGGAGGATTTGGGAGGATTTGGGAGGATTTGAGACACACGCCATGGAAAACAGCTTGTAGCCCTTCCTGTGCGTGTCTGTTCCCCCCCCCCCTCCTTCCACAGTGCCCAGCCCCACCAGCTCCTTCTCCCCTCTCCTGGAGTTTTGCCAGCTGCAGCCCCTCTCAGACGACATAAACTGCATCCTGTGTCATCTTCCAGTCCACCTGATGGGTATTCAGGAAACAAAGTCCTGCAGCCACCAGGACCACAGCAAGGAGAAGTTTGTCTGTTTGTCTGTCTGTCTGTCTATCCATCCATCTATCCAGCTTGGACTCCTAGTGATCCTCCCATCTTAGCCTCCCCAGTGCTGGGATTATAGGTATGTGCCACCACTCCTGGTGTTGTTTGCTGACATGTCAGCAGGTACTTACACTGCTGAGCTATCTCCCCAGCCTTGCTTTGCCTTGCCTTACCTTGCCTCGCCTCGCCTCGCCTCGCCTCTCCTCGCCTCTCCTCTCCTCTCCTCTCCTCTCCTCTCCTCTCCTCTCCTCTCCTTTCCTTCTTTCTCTTTTAGGGATTAAACATAAGGCCTTTGCACTGAACTACATCCTCAGCCCTTTTTTATTTTGAGACAGGATCTTGCTAAGCCACTAAGTTACCCAGGTTGGGCTTGAACTTGCAATTTTTCCTGCCTCAGCTTCCCAGTGATGCTATAAAACAAGCTAGGATAATAACATAGCAAAGACTAATCAGAGATGTTGCACCTTCCTTATGGACAGACCTGCAGCGCCATGTCACCTGCAATCACCAGCTGAATCTCACTCTGGGATGAGTAGCCTCCAGCTGAGTTTCCAAGGCCAAGGGACAGGGGGTGCTGCTGAAACCCCAGAGCAGCCCGTCCTCTGTCTAGATGGCCATCTGATGGAAATCACAGGGACTTCAGCCAGGCTCTTGGAGACCTGAAGACCAGGGACAGGGCTGCCATGCCAGGCTCCGAGCTTGACACAAGACAGGCAGACACAGGAGCGGGATGTGCCACAAGGCTGGAGGTGCAGAGAAGTGAGGATCTGTCTGTCAGATAAGCACAGATTTTCCGCTTCCTCTAGAGAGCTCTTCTGCTTGTAGCCTGGTACAGGACACTCTGAAGATGTCAGCTTCTGTCTGTCTTTAAAACACTCCTGAGGTCACTGAAGCTCAGAAAACTAAGGGTGTCCAGCCTGCAGCCAAAATCCAGGCTGGGTGCCACTGCACTTTCAGAGGCCACGTTGTGCCAGAGGCTGCTGCTGGGTGCCATAGGGTGTGGTTTCTTCCTCCTGTCTGCCTCTGACCCCTAGGAAATGCCCAACATTCCAGAGCATCCTTGTGTTTAGGTGGGGCCATTCTTCCTTCCAGAGGACAACTGGTGGGGCCAAGGTGTCCCACCAAGTGATGGCTGTGGCCTTACTCATGAGACCTAGCATACTTGGTGGACCCCTGCAACATGGGAGAAACCCCCAGTTTCTCTTGTCGGGGGTCTCAGCTGTCACCGTGTGCATGCTGTGCTATGGCACCTGCATGTCCCTTGGCTACTGTTCTATGTCCCCAACTCCCTGCTTGGTTCAGAGCCAGCTTCGGTGCTCCTTCCGTTGGTGCTGAGTCGGTTGGCCCAGCCCAGCCCAGGCAATCCTTGCACTGCTGGGCTGAACTCTCCTGAGCAGTGCATCTGGACCTCAATGAATCCAGCTCTTGCTGGATGGCCATGATGCTGGCACAAGGTACAGGGGGTTTTAGCTACAACATACATCACTCAAGGGCCCTGGCTTCCTGAAGAGTATTGGTTGTGACTGAGCCCTCTGAGGGGCAAGAAGCAGCCTGGAGCTGCGCTGGATTCTTGGGATAGAGGGAGAGTAGGAACCACACTTCCTGAAGTGGGAGAACCTGGTTTGCAGTCCCTGCCCCTGCCTTGTCAGTAGGAGGTTTGCTTCGCAGGGCTGGTCCTCTCCTGTTCCAAGGAGTCTCACAGCAATTGCTACAGGGCTTCTTGTGTACAAGTGCATGTGGGGTGACATCTCTGGGGCCTAACTAAAGAATGAGTTAAGGAAACGGACACAGGAAGCTTATCCCAGTGGGGAAGGATGGGTGGAGCCCAGAGACAGGGGTGACTTGTGGGCCTCTGGGGTGGGGTGCAGAGTCTGGCTCTATGCTTCCCTTGGACTACACCCTGCATCAGCACTGCTGCAATGCCAGCGGTCCCAGATTGGCCAGCAGCAGGGTGAGGCTGTGGATGGTGTTGGGGGCAGCCTCTGGGCTCCTGCTATCTACACGGCTGGGAGGATCAGGGGTCCTGGGACCTACTGCAGGTCCCTGTCCTGACACTGACCAGAGGAGTCAGAGGCCTCAGCACTACACACAGGCTCTTCTGAAGGTCCCATGCAGGCTGGGAGAACAGAAA
The DNA here is from genome assembly GCA_004027025.1 of Myocastor coypus. Taxonomy (NCBI): domain Eukaryota; kingdom Metazoa; phylum Chordata; class Mammalia; order Rodentia; family Myocastoridae; genus Myocastor; species Myocastor coypus. Next base: position 75,442 of record PVJA010003121.1, read on the forward strand.
GAAAGGGCTATCTATTCCTCTCTGGGTGGTGGGCTGTAGCCATTGTGGTGAGCGTGAGTGGAGATGACCCTGGCTGATCTGCACACCGTTGCTGTGGCCCAGCTGTTCCCTCCTCATGTCTTCCTTCATCCTCCCATCTGAACCCAGTTCACAGCAAAGGAAGCAGAACTATTAAAAGAGGGACAGTGAGTGACAAGTCTGAGGTCTCCTAGCTGGGAAGATAGGTGGGGTCTAAAGCCGGTGTTTGTGAAGCCCCTCCATTAGGAGATCTCCCAGGTTGGTAGGGAAAAGCCACCAACCAGCTTCCATTCTGGAGGAAGGTTGGCAGTGCGACACTCACCCCTCCCCATGCAGTGAGGGCCTGCAGGAGGCCTCGGAGCTCCTGGGGTACACTGGTGGGGCAGACAAAGTATGAGGGTTCCTCGGCTGTGCGAGCCATCGCAGCCTCCTACTGGGCCCCGCTGCCCACCAACTTTTGTGCTTGGCACTGTCCCCAGAGCCAAGGCAAGGCAGCAGTTCTGAACTAGTTGTTTGGATTTTGTGGAAACTCCTTAAAGCTGGAGTAAAAAATCCACCTGGTCATTCTGAAGCCGGCTGTTGGCTGTGTTCACCAGGTTCCCTTGGTACTCGGGGAAGTGAACAGCCCTGAGCCAGAATGGCATGAGCCGTACTGCCAAGCAGGAGCTTCCAGAGCTGTGGTGCGGGCAGCTGCAGGGGCCTCTGTGTACCAGTGTTTGTCCAGGTGCCCAGATGAGCCAGGCAGCAGAGGTGTTTGATGTTATGTGAGCAGCTCCAGCAGGCTTTCTGGAGGGACTGAAGCTGGGGCCTTGGCAGTACCTGGCCGCCCTCTGTAAGGCTGCCATGCCCCAGACTTGTTGGCTGACAAAGCAGGTCTCTGTCCTTTCTGGCCACAAGTAGAGGAAGACACAGCCTTTGGGAATAGCAGCAAGCCCTGGGTGGTGGGCAGCATGGCTGAAACATCCCCTCCCTTCTTGTCAGGTCCTGGAGGAAAGGCTGTCACTGGCTGCTTGGGGCAGCTGTGACCTCCTCCCTACTGATCACTACCATATGGGGACTTGAGGCTGGGTTGCTACATCTTCAGATTTTCCAGCAAACTGGAAACTAGATATTTGTGCAAAATTTCTCAACTTTTAAAACTGTTTGAAACACCACGTAGGGAGAACCATACACACCTGCAGGCCAGACTGGGTCCCCAAGTGATCAATAGGTCACACGTCTCAGCTGTCAGATGCCACGACCACCTGAGCAGAAGTCAGAAGGTTACTCAGTGCACTGCGAGGAGGACACAGTGATCCTTCTCCAGTCCTCTGGGAGGCGGGGAAGTTCCTCCAGTTGGTCTTGCTTCTTTCTCCTTGCTGTCTGGGCACTGCCATGGGGCAGGTGTGCAGACCCAGACCTGCCCTGCAGGGCGTTTCCATTGCTCTGTCTGACCTCATCTGCGGGGTCAACCCCAGAATCTGCTCAGGTGCCTCCCCCTCTTCCTCACTGGTCTAGACAATGCCTGCACCCGCCTCCTCCGAGAGGTGTGAGCCAATGGCAAGGTTGGGGGCTGTGCTGACCAATCAGAGAAGCTGATGGTAGGCGCGTGCATTAATGATGGGCTAGCACTAGAGAAAGCAGGAACTTTGGGATGAGAGACCTGGAATCACCCAGAAACTGCCCCTTTAACTAGCCATGCGACCCGGAGACAGGTACCCGGAGTTCTTGCAGGAGCTCTGTTTTCTCGTCTATAAAGCAGGGACAATAATTCCTTCCTGGCGGAGGCGGCCTAGTGTTTGACACATAGGGACTGGGGGTTCCTCAGAAGTTGCACCAACCCAGGTGCTTTCAAAAGAAGATGCAGGTTTTCAGTGACCGACTTACAGGTTTATTTTTCAGACAAAAATAAGTTGGGTAGCATCAGTACATGTTTTGGAGATGTGTTTCCTTAGCAGCGTTTATTTTCGCCTCTTGTACGTGGTGCTGTGGCCGATTTAAAAGGTCCCGGTGGTGCTTCTAGGAGCCTCCAGCCCTGCCACTTTTCCTTCCTTCTGCGGTCCTTTGCCCTACGTGCTCCCTTCCCTTTCCTCCAGGTGAACAGAGAGGCCACAGTGGAGTGTAAATTGTAATCCCGGCAGTAAAGGCGCCCTAACACTGGTGACTGAGAGGGCATAGGCAGACAACAGGGTAGGAGGGACGGACTCAGAGATCTGTGAGCGCAGAGTAGGGAGGTGTCAGAGGAGGAGAGAGGAGCAGAACTGAGTTGAGTGGCTGACAGTGCCACCAACCAAGAGCGGTGTTAGGGAAGAAAGCACTTTGCTGAGATGAGGTGACACTCGCTAGTAAGTGCTGACCCCAGGATGTTGGTGAGGTGTCTAATACCTCGTGATGCCACGCCTGTGCTGGACACACCAGGATACCTTACCAGTGTCTTTTGCAGTCCTCACAATGTTCCCACAGGCACAGGTGCCATAGTTGTTCCCACTCATCAGGTAAATAAGTAGAGGGTCAGAAATGTTGGATGCCTGGCTCCTCCCTGATAGAGAAGCTGGTAGGTTGTAGCCAGTCCAGCTCTGGAGCTCCCTCTCTACTTCCCTGTCCCACCAACCTGCACCAGGCACTGCAGTAGGCTGCCACTGTGTGGGAGCCCAGAGGGACACACCTATCCTTCTGTTCCATCTCTTCCTTGCTGAAGACACAGCCCACAGACCCGGCTCTATGGAGGTGGGAGCAGTGATGTGATGGCCAGCACAGGTGCCAAGGGAGGTCTTTAAGGGGCTCTGCCTCAGGGGCCCTTGTCAGGAGAGAGGCCTGCCTGGCACTCAGGAGAAGGCCTGACAGGATCTGATTCCCACCATAGTGGCTTGGCACTTAGGGAGGTATGAGACTTCTCATTTTTCAGATGGAGAAACTGAGGCAGACAGGATCTAGACAATGCCCAAAGCCTCTAGCGAATGTGCACTAGAGCCAGGAAGGAATGAAAGCTGTCCTTCTAAGCCCCTGAAGAAGGCCTGGTCCTAGGACTCCTACCCACCCCACCCCCAGCCACCCTGGCATGCACACCCCCTCAGGAGCAGCTGGTTCGTGTGGGCATGGACTTCCTGCTGCTACAACCCTCACCAGCCCAGCCTCCCCTTCCTGGGCTGAGCTGCAGCTGCCCGAGCCTGTGCCTGAGTCCTTGCCACTGGGACTGCCTTGATGTATCTGGAGGAGTTGCCCAAACCCAAGGCCAGGGCCAAGGCCATTAAAATAACCCAAGTGACGGGACCTGGATGGGACATAGCAGGTGGAAACAGCTGTGGCCCCCTCCCAAATTCAGGCAGGCACTGCTCTGCCCTCCTGCCTCCCTCTCTGGGCTTTCTGGGTGGCCATGGCTTTTCTTTGAGGCTGGGTGCATTCCTGAAAGCCACCCCCGGGATGATTCACCGGGCTGTGGCAGTTTCTGCTGTCTCACTGAGGTGCTTTTAAGCCAGTTAGGCCTGACCAGCTAGCTCTGGCCCCCATGTCCCCACTTCCCTTCTGGCCTGAGTTCCCAAGGGACAGGACTGGTGGCCGAGGATAGTGTGGAATAATGTGGCCACGCCAGACATGGTGATGCCAGTGTTTTCAAGGCTGCTCTAAAAGTTCGGTGAGGCCAGGGCTGGAGTCAGCCTCAGGTGGGTGGTCAGGGCCTGGCCCAGTCCCTTGGCACCTGGGGTCCAGCACACGTGGCAGCTGGTTCTTGTTTATTCTCAGTGTCAGCCAGACCTGGAGGACGGCTCATCTGAGGCATTCCTAAGTATGAGTGGCTTTGAGAGCGTGTTAAGCTACCGTAAACTAAAAATATGCACATATAGCCCATGGCTGGAGAGTTGTTTGATGGAATTGAGTACTGGCAGAGGCATATGTTTAAGAAATAGGCTAAGCACACATTGGCCTACACACAGTACAGTCAGCATGGTGGCAGATGATTGTGGAATAAAAACCATCGATGGCACCCAACTCAGCCACCCAGCCCATGATCAAAAGTTGTTTTAGGTACAGATGCAAAATGCTACAAGAGGACAATGAAAATTGATTTCTACGGGGTGGGGCAAACCTGTCAGGATATTCAGACCCATCAGGACTGCCCTGGAAGTTGAGTGGCAGGTAAATGTATGTTACATACTGACCTCACAGGGTGGAGGAGTCGGCCAGCTCCCTGCCAGACAGGGAGTGTGCCAATAGCCACCTCCTTCCTGTTGACTTCTGGCTCCTTCTTGGTCTTTGTCCAGGGAAGACTCGTGCTGGAGGACAACATTTGAATAATTTAGTAGGGTCCAGGACAGCACAATTCAAGCACTGACCTTCTGCAGGGACTTTCTTGTGGCCTGAATGAGACAGGCTGTGACTCAGGTAGGAGGTGAGCTTGATCCAGTCTCCAGATGAGGCAAGACTAGAGCAGGGAGAGTGGCAGATGCCTCCTATAGAGAAGGGCCTGACAACAGCGCAAGCAGGTGCTCCAGGACCTGCTATCCTGCCTGGGCCAGACCCTGCCACACCCTGTTCTGCCCACTGAGGTGTCCTAGGTGGGCTTGCCCTTTGCTACACTGACCCTTCCCTGAAGCCTTCCAGAGAGATCCTGGCAGGGGGCTGGATGCCTCCTCCACCCCATGAGGTCAGTATGTGACATGCATGCATGTACCTGCCACTCAAGTTCCGGGGCAGTCCTGATCCTCCTGAACATCCTGACAGGTTTGCCCTGTGCCCCACCCCATGGAAATCAATTTTCATTATGTCCTCTCGTGGATTTTGCATCTACACCCAAAACAACTTTTCGCTCATCTGTAGTTGTGTGTTTTGCTGACTATTAGACTCACGTTGTCCGTCCACTCCCAGTAGAATATAAGTCCAAGAAGTGGGGGCTGTGGCCATCTGGTTGAATGCTGTCCTGAATGGAGAACAAATAGCGGAGGCAGATGTAGGAGAGTGAGTGATCAAATCATTAGGTGAGGCTGGGCTACTTCCTGGGTATCATGTCCCTCACAGACAGACATAGTACTGCTCAGCGGGCTGTGCCCGGCAGAGTGCTGCAGCAGTGTGCGGAGGCTGCGTGGAGGTGTGGCACAGGCTTTTGGGATGAACGGTCATGACTGATGGCAAGGATGACTGTTGCGGCGCTTGTGTGCGAAGTGACAATTTGGAGTGGGGTGTCATGAGGCTCTCTGATTCAGGCCTCAAACCTGCTTCACAGATAAGAAATCCAAGGTTCAGGGAGCCAATGGAGATGAGTGACTGATTTTCCTTTTCTCTGATAGCTTTACCGAAACATAATTTACATGCGTTGTTCACACTCTTAAAAGCTGTTATTATGTTGTAAGGAGTCGTGCAACCACCACCAGCACTGCACGCTGTTTTTGGAGTAGCTCATGACCCTGGTGGCACTTACCCTACCCACCACTCACCACTTCTCCTTCCTCTCGGCTCCTGACAAAATCCTAACCTGAATTCTGAGACCTAAGGGACCCATACAGCACTTGCCCCTCTGAGTCTGGTTTTGTTCTCCTGAGTATAGCTTTGCTGTAGCGTAGATCAGCAATGGACCCTGTTCCGTTGCACTGTTGGACCGCATGTATCGATCTGTTTATCAGTAGATGAACGTGTGGGCTGCTTGCCCTTTGGAGTTGCTGACAAGAATGCTGCTGTGGACTTTCATATGGAAATTGCGTGAGGACACTTTAGTTTCTCTTATGTGTATGCCTAGGAGGAATTGCCTGGTCATATGGTCACTGTGATTAATGATTAAAAAATTTCCAGCAGGGACTAGAAAAGTCCTGGGATTTAGACCTGACCTGCATGTTAATCGTGAGGTGAGCTCTTCCATGTGGCGCCTGCTCCTGCATGACTGGCCTGGCTGCAGTCAGGCCTCTGGAGTAGCTGCTCATGAGTCTGGGCACCTGGGCCCGGGGAACGGATGTCCAGCCAGGGTCACCTTCTCTTTGGGTGGCAGACTTCATAGGTTTTGAGACTGGCAGATTCAACAGGTGCTATAATGAATGGCAAAGTTGCATAGGAACTACCTGGCATTTATGGAAGAGGGGATGCCAAACACCAGCTTCCAATGTGCTCTCACTCAATTTTCACAAGGTTGGGGCAGGCACTGCTGTTCTCTGCATTTTCCATAGGAAAAAACAAGCTCCAAGCACCTGCGTACTGAGTGTCAGGTCCAAGGGCTCGAGTGAAAGCTCCTTGCCACCACTACCCTCTCCTGCACAGTGCTGCCTGGTGGTTCCCTATGAGAACCTTGGCACAGCTACTGCTTGGCAACTGTGGCAGTTTGGGACTGGCCCATCTCTTTCTTTCTGGGTTGGGCCCAGGTCCTGATGCATCTGGCTGTGGGAGGACTTGGGCATTAAGCTCAAGATCTAAAAGATACAGGTGGCTGAAGTGGAAAGGAGATGGCCTCTGTGTCTGTGTGAGACTGTTTCTCAGTGAAATGTCAAAGGCAGATAGAAAGTCCTTAGATTATCTTTAGGGGTGTCTGGTTGCTGGCTGTGCCCTAAACCCTAGGGGCCTTTGCAAATGGTCACATTCTTCATCCAAGAGCCACAGAATCAAGATCAACAGGAAAGGGCTGAGGATATAGCTTAGACTCGCTCTGGGTGTTCTTACTTTTGTGATTGCTGATGGGGAACTTGGGGCTCCCTGGGGATAGAAATGCCACCATCAAGTCACCAAGAGCCATCTGAAGTTTGCTAGGATGGCTGCAAGCAGAATCTCGCCATAACTGTAGGGATGTAGAACCCTTCAGGAAGAGTAGAGATCTTATCAGCCACACCCAGGGACTAAGTGCAGATACAGTACCCTTCACTGCTGTGCGACTGCGAGGAGAATCCTCAGAATCAGAAATTTCAGTTGTTTTCCAGTGCTTGAGAGTCAGCTGCCTGTGTGATGAGCCATAGGTAAGGCCAGCGTGGCTGCCAAGAAGGACTCTTGGCATTTTCTCCTGGCACACCTGCCAGCTTGTTCAGGAGTAAAGAGTAGCAGGGAGCAGTGGGCTGGGCCTGATTGCTGACCATGTGGCTGGTGGGAACCACTGGAAGACTGGAGAGGCAGGCCACCGAGTAGCTGAGCTTGGAGATGTCCACCCCAACCTGGGGCTTCTCCTGTGAGACAGATGCCACAGAGCAAGGCTGTCTAACATGTGTCAGTCCTGGATATGTCCTGCAGGAACTGTGGGGGCCTCTGCCCTGAGAGTGGACACAGGCCTTTGCATCCTGGCATGGGGACAAGCTTCCTCCCAGACAGATAGGGTAGGTGACTCAGCAGACAGTCCGAGAGAAGCCCTATGGACTCTTTATGCCCTTACATTCTTCTGCCCCATGCCTTGTCCTGCTCTGCTCTACCACTGGCCTCCATGGCCTTTTTTTTTTTTCCTGTGGAGAAGCCTTGCATGCTCCTTGGTTCTGGGACAGGGCCATGAGAGGCCTGGCTCGATGGCCCTTGCCCTGAGCTCTGAAACTCTGGCTGGCCTCAGACAACCCCTGACACCTTGTAACACAACTATGGACTCGGGCCTGGGACAGCTGGTGGAGGGCAGAGCCTCTGTAGGCTAAGGCCCAGCTTCAGCGGGGGCCTCTCTCCGGGCGGGGACTTATGCACAGCTGGCGCTTCTGGACGAGAGATGAAGTTGGGTTGTACGGCCCTGTTTGCAGAGAGCCTCTTCTGGGGCACTGTGTCAGTGCGGCTCCATGGAGAGGAAGGAAAGGGCTCTTGCTGCTGCTCAGGAGGGGAAGTCCTTGAATAGCCTGCGGCCCCTGGGGGCACAGTGTGTCAGCAGCTGCCTGGCAGGGAAAGGTGGGCGCTGACCGATGGCTGAGCAGGTGTAGGGCCTGGCTGGCAGCCAGGTGCAGCAGCTGGACTGCCCACCCCCATGTGCCAGGCAGGACTTCAGTGCGCTGAGGCTTTGCAGGCCAAAGGATGCCACCTGCATGTGGGGCCCTTGGCCCCCGACTCAGGTTGCTCCTGCTTTTGAGGACAGGGCCAGCCTTGCCCTGTGGGGTACAGCACCCACCAAGAGACCCAAGCGAACCATTTCTGTTCAAGTTGCAACCTTAGCTGATGTAAGCCCTGTTGTCTCTGCCTCTCTGTCTCTCTTTAAGTTGAGGTGCTAGTGAAGAACCTCTGGGACTTGTACATGCCAGGCGAGTGCTCACTACAGAGTTATACCTCAGCCCCTGGGGACTCCTTTAAATGATGTTTGAAGCCCTCACCTCTTGCCTGATCCCCAGTGCCCTACATGCTGCCCACCATGGGCACAGCTTCACCTCACTGCCTGCCAGCTTCTCCCACTCAACAGGGGCTTCCAGCCTGCTGGGAAAGGAGCCCAGCTCTACCCAGGCCACTGACCCCTCAGTTTCCCGGCCACTACTCCTGCTCAGCTCTTCTCACAGCAGCACCCAGGGACCAGGGGCTCTGAGGCCATCAGCCCCAGCCCCAGCCTCTGATCTTCATGTGCTAGAGGGATGAGTAATTGCAAACATGAATATCTCCCCATGTGACAGTAGTTTGAGGTTGAGCAGGGTATGCTGCAGTCAGAGCAGGAAAGAGCAAGGAGGGGAGCCGGGAGCAAGCTGTTGGCTGGGATTATAAGGAGGTTCTCAGAGGTGAGACTGAGCTGAAATGTGCCAAAGAAAGCAAGGTACCAGAGTAGGTGTGAAGGATTCTAGGCAAGAGGAGCTGAGTGAACAGAGACAGACTTTTGGACAACATGTGGCCAAGTGACAGCCATGCAGATTGATCGGCACCTGTGTGCTGAGCCCAGCAGGGACCTCTGGCCACCCCGGTGCTCTCAAGTATGCCAGGAGCATCATGGATGGGGGCTGGGAAGTTTCAGAGAGCAAGGTGGCTGTGTGGTGGTCGTGTCAAGCAATGGGCAGAGTGTGGAGCAGTCAGGGTCAGGGTGCCAGCAGGAGCTCACCCAGCACTGACTTGCAAGAGAGCACAGGTGCAGGAGAGCACAGGTGCCAGCTGCCTGTTGGTGTCTTGCTGTCACATTGCCAAGGACACAGGTCCTGGAAGATGGTGAGGACAAGCCATGCTCCAGGCACTCTGTTCCTCACTGGAGGTGAGGAGAGGGCCTCTCACAGCAGTGGGCACCCAGAGCATCCACAGGCCTCAGTCATAGCAAGGCCTCACTGCTACATCTCTCTGCCCACCTTGTTGCTTGCCAAGGCTTCAGGGTTGTCAGTGACAGAAATCAAATAGTGTTGGGCACTCTCTGTCACTGATACCCAACACCTGGCATGTGCAACTTATGGAGAAAATAGTTTATTTAGCTCAGGGCTTCAGAAGATTCAGTCCCCACTATTAGCTGGCTCTAAGGCAGAAATGGCATGGTGGGAGCAGGTGGTAGAGAGAGATGCCCAGCCCATGGCAGCTAGGAAGCAGAGCAAGAGAAAAAGAGCCAGACCAAGAGACACATCCTCCCGAGGCAGCCTTAGGGACCTGCCTCCTCTAACTGGCCTCTGTCCAGATCCAGGTGGCTGTAGTTGGTCCTGGAGAGACACAGTGAGGGGATTTAGAAGATGAAGACAAGAGCTAAGAGCTGAGGTCAGGTGAGGTCCTCTCTCCTGATGAGAGGAGAACTGAACAACAGTAGCAGCATTTATTTATGCTCTTTACAAAGAGGCATATCCTGAGACACAGGCTTGCCTTCGCAATTAACAACTGGAATTGTCCCAGGCAAGATGCTTGTCTCAGGACTGAGGTAGTTCAACTGCTTTAGGCCCTGTGGCCTTGTCTTGCCCCCACCAGTACAACCAGTTTCCTGCTTCAGCTGCTCCCAACAGGTCCCACTGCCTCACAGTACCTCCAGCTGGGAGCTCCTCAGTGTGTTCATCCACTAACTATGCTGCGCTGTGCTGAGCATAGCACCCCACAATTCCAATGCCTTCTGGAACTCCCACTCCTCATTACATTAGATGATGTGATGGCAGACACCCTTTGGCAGACACCCTGAGGCACAGCACTGACTAGAGTAACTGAAGCTAGGGGTGGAGATGAGGGCTCAGAGTTCCAGGTAGGCTCAAAAGAGCAAATATGCAAAACAAAATGAGACATGCCAGCAAAGGAGGCCTCAGGCACAAGTAAAGCAGGGCTGAGGGGTGGGATAAGGGACAGGGACAGAGACTTCTACCACAGCACTAAGAACTCTTTCCAGCCACCATGCAGCCTCCTGGGAAGCAGCTGTATGATCAGATCAACCAACCACAGCCAGCACCGGGGCAGTGATGGTGCCCAAAGGGTACCCACAAGGACTCTAAGGAGGGATGGTCCTGGAGGAGGGGGATGGACATACAATCGTGGGGTCTACCACACTCACAGCAGGACTGGGGAACAAATAAGGGGTAAGGGGGAGACAGGGTTTGGCTAACAAGCTTAATCCACCTCCTGATGAAGCTTACAGCATTAAGCAGATTTGCCTGTTCATTGTTCTGTAGAATGTTGATTCTGCCATTCATCCAAAATGTGTTGACCAACTCTGGATTCTGTCCTAGAGCCTGGACCAGAGATGTAGAGATGAAGAAGGTAGCGTTGCCATGCTCCAGTAAATAACAGTGTAGATCAAGAGATCTGTGCCTTAATATTCCATGGCCATGACCCTGGTAACAGACAATTGCTAGACAGAGGTGGGAAATAAGGAAGAAGACAGTCCCAGTTCCTTTGAAGTCACTAAAGGCTCCAGGGAAGACGTGACTTTGGGTGCCCTTGGTGGATGATAGGTCCCTTCCAGGAGAAATGCTGTGAGGACAGAAAGGACATGAGAGGCCATAGGGCACATTGGGTATCTAATAGTCAGCTGGTGACCAAGATGGCCAGAGCATAGGTCACAAGGTGGGGTGTGACACAGACAGTGGCCAGAGTCAGGTTTGGGAGGTGCCTAGGGGTCACTCCACAAAGCATCAAGGTGTCAAATACAAGGTGCCCCTTGAGAAAGACTATTGTGGCAGTAGTGCAGGTGCTGGGGACGAAGGAGGAAGATAAGAGATGGGAAGTGGACTGGGAAACTGGCACTGGAGAGATGGGGAGGGAGGGAGAGGCTGGGACAGGCAGAGCTTCTCGGTGCATGAGCATGAGGAGGAGATGAGCCTGCGGGGTGGGAAGAGGCACAGGTCTAGTGTTCACTGAAGTTGGCTCCATGTAGTAGCTGGCTCAGGAAAATCCAGTGGCTTGAAAGTCTAAGAATGTGAACTTTAGATCAGATGTATGGCTTATTCATCCTGTGAATTTGGACACAGCTGTTAGCCTGGTATACATGGGTCCTAGGTGCAAGTCACTTGAATCAGAATCTGAACCCTTTGAGAGTTAATGGCTGTTTCCTATCTTTTTTTCACTGGAAAAGCATGATAACAGCTAATAGGAGTGGTGTTGGTTTCGCACTGGGAATGGTCACTGGTTTTTATAGCATGGGAAACATTCTGAGACCGCCTACTGACATTTTCCCTGGCGTTGCCTTCCTTTATGCCCTAACGTGTTTTTAAAATGGCCCATTGTCCTCATTCAAAGAAAGGTTCTCCCCTCTGCTTTCATGCCACAGTACTGTGAGGGACAGTCTCACCCTGCCCATTCACCCTTTGTGCCAGGACCCTGGAGACCAGCCAACAAGTGGTGCTTGTCTCCTTGTCAGCCCCCAAGAGGAGGGAGACAAAGTGTGCTGTGAAGTGTCTGGCCATGTTTGTTTGGTCTTTGGCTTTTCTTTGTTCAAATGGGTTGAGTTGTAAACACAGGGGAGCCAGTCCCAGTAGGTTTGTGAGTGGCTTCAGGGCAGGATGCCTATGGCCCATGCCCTCATGCAGCACCTCCATAGTCCTTCCAGGCTGATCAGGCCACCTTCATCCAGCCTGGGGACCAAGGGTGAGTCAGAGCAATCCCTCTGTTCTTACCCACCACAGATGGGACCGTGAATACCCCGGAAGACATGGAGAGTAGGGTAGAAGTACACAAGGAAAAGGTTGTTTTTTATTCCACTGGTAGTATAAGGCTCTTTTGGTTACAAGTACTTGATGCCTAGTTGAGGTACATTTATCCAGCGTGGGGTTCTTTTTTTTTTTTTTTTTTTTATAAAGAAGACACACAGGTGGCCATGAAGCCATGCTACAGGGAGACTCAAGCCAAGAGGAAAATTGCCAGCCTAGCTTTGGTCAGTGAACCCAAATGGCCAGGGCTGAGGTTGAACCTCCCCAACAGGAGTGGTCTCAGGTGGCCATCCTGTCAAAGGGCCGGTCACAGAGGGTCTGAGACAGTGGGGTCTTTGACTTGTAGATTTGAGAATATGAGGGTTTGCCGGTTTTGATGCCCCATGAAGATTACTGCCTCAGTTCAAATGGTATGGACCCCTGGAAGGCATGGGTTATTGGGTGGGGCTATTAAAGCACACTGTGAGATAAGGCAGCAGAGTTTCTTCACAAAGCATATCTTCCCCACTCAGGGATGGTGGGTGAGCCTGAGGAGGCCAATTATGTGGGCAGGTGAAGCCTATGGAACTGATAGCTGTGTAGACCAAGCAGCAGAACACAGACAACTTTCCACTATTGGGACTGAGATGGGATTCATGTTCTGAGTATAATTGGGCCGTGCTTTGAATGTCCTGCATGGGACCCTTGGCAAGTCATAGATTCATGGTCCCTGTCCTTCTCCTGGTTTTAATTTATATTGAGAAATAGCGATGCATATGTATGGAATACAAAGTGGTATCTGGATATAAGAATACACTGTAGACTGGTAGAATTAGTGATTAGCAGCTCCATCACCTTAGGTAGGCGAAGAGAAGCCCCAGGCACACAGGTCCAATGTGCACTGAGGCGCAAGGGCTTGTGTCTGCTGCTAGACAGGAGACTATACTGGCAGAGATGCATATTTTAAACTAGCTGAAATAGAGATGTTAGATGTTCCCAGTGGATTTTTAAGGTCTCTCTTGCAGCAGGGTATTAGATCCCAACTCCAAAGACTGAATACCCAGAAATGACAGACGGAGGCAGGAAATGTTAGTGTCAGACAGCCCTGCAATTCCAGCCATAGTACACCAGGCTAGGGGCCACTCCGTAAGCCAGCATGGATGGCTGCGAGCTGTCGGTCACCTCCTCACTCAGCCAGGGCTGCTCTGCCATTGACAGGGGAAAGCAAGTAGTAACTTTTTCCAGGAGAAGCCTCTGGAAGATCTGAGGCAGCACAGTGGGCTTGGGCTGAACCCAAGCAGTGTCTGGGCCGAGTCTGAGGTGGGGCTCTGCTCACCACCTGGCAGTTGCTCCTGGCAGGAACTGAGCGTGGGCTACAGCTGAGGGGGCCAGGCCAAGGGCGAGAAGGTGTGTCAGGCACCCTGCACTGGCTGCCCCTCGAATTGCACTTTCAAAGGCTGCAGCCAGGCAGAATCTCTGAGTTCTCTCAGCACTTTGATTTAGGCAGAAGATACTAACATAGTCTTATGTGTCATTTAAAAAAAAATCAAAGGGAGGTAGTGGGCAGGGAAGGGGGAAAAATAGCGAGAGGAAAAACGAATCCATGGGGTGAACCTGTTACGAAGCACTCCTATGTTAAAAGGGTCTTATAGAAGGCCCCCAGGCTTGGAGGTGCTGAGGAGCACAGGCCGGGTTCAGATGCTCTCCTTTGGAAGCACAGTGGTGTGTGAGGAAGTCGTCTCTGGCCTGGTGTTCTGCCCATAGCACCCTGGGCCACAGCTCGCTATTCCCTCCTAGAGATGGTTCTGTTATCTCCAGCATCTTCAGCAGGAGAGAACTGGTAAACAGGGAGACACCAGAGCTCTCCATTTGTGGCTTTGTCTTTTGTGGTTTTGGTTACTCTCAGTCAACCATGGTCCAAGTGTATGAAATGGAAAATTCCAGAAATAAAAAATTCATGAGGTTTAAGTTGTGCACCATGATTCTGCATAGTGTGAGGAAATCTTGCACTGCCTCTGTCCTGCCCAGGCATGCGCCTTTCCTCTCTCTAGCATGCCCACACTCTGCCTGCTCCCCACCACAAGCTGTGCTGAAGCCTTCTCAGCCTGCACACATGCTATTACGTAATTGCAGTGCTGCTCTTAATCGTCGACCTCAAAGCTCCGTTGAATGTAAGCGTGGATAGGGTTTAGTGCTGTCCATGGTTTTAGGCATCTACTGGGAAAAGGCTTGGAAGGTACCCCCATTCTGTACCCCACAGACAAAGAGCGACTGCCCATTTCACACAACTGCTAGGTGGTGGAGCTAGGATTCGAGCCGAGCACACGTGCTTTCACACGTCATGTTGGGGTGGGGACTTGCAGTGGCACACAGCTTCTTCTGGCTGTACTTCCATAGTAGAGTTGGATCTAGTGCTTGCTGCCCATACCCTTCTATGTAGAGTTGCCTGGAGCAGTGCTATGACCTATGCAGCCAGCAGGGTCCTGACAGAGAGTGACAGGGGATTACAAGCACATACTACAAGGAAGGCTGCGACCGGCTGGGGCCTGACCTCTCTGATGGAGAGACTCAGGCACCCTAACATGGTCTGCCTCTACTTATATACTGTAAAAAAAAAAAGGGGGGGTAGGGGTGGGGGTAAGTGTACAGCAGGGGCCAAAAGTGCAGGGTTGCAGTGTTTTGCAGAGAATACAAACAGTGAGGCATGCTCAGAGCTCTCTGTGCTGTAGTTAACAGGGGAGACCACCACGGCCAGATACCTGCTGGACTGGCCTTGTTCTCATCCCAGAAACTTACCCACATGGCTCACGTCTGGAGCTCGGTGTTCTAGGGGCTGGCCTTGCGCTAGCCCCGAATGTGTGGTCCATCTCTAGCTTGGCTGCTCCCCACAAGCAGTTGTGCAGTGCAGTCTATTCACACGATTGCATACCACTTAGTGGTTACAGGAAGTGAAACCCGGAGCCAGCAACATGGATGCTCCTCAGAAACATGCCAAGGGGGAGAAGCCTGACACACACGCTGGGTCGGTCTCTGGAAGAAGGTGAATCTCCCCTGTGGAATGGCTTTGGTGCTTGTGTGGAGGGAAAGAGAGAGAGAGAGAGAGAGAGAGAGAGAGAGAGAGAGAGAGACAGAGAGAGAGACAGAGAGACAGAGACAGAGACAGAGAGAGAGACAGAGAGACAGAGAGACAGAGACAGAGAGACAGAGACAGAGACAGATAGACAGAGACAAAGACAGAGACAGAGAGACACAGAGAGAAACAGAGACAGTGAGAGACAAAGACAGAGGCCTCTGGTGAAGAGTGGCTGTGCAGGGCATGGGGCACTTCCTGTGAGAATCAGAGCTCAACAAACACATGTGGGAAATCTGTGTGCCTCCATGCATGTAAATTCTCCCCCGAAAAACTTAAAACTCAAATGTATATGAATTTTAGTGGCTAACCTGCTTGCCGACACCTCTACTGTGAAGGGTGCTGGAAGTACCTCTCCCAAATCGGGCTGGTTTCTGGGTGGACGGAGGGCACATGGGCCATAAAGCAGACAGCAGAGTGTCGCTGGAGGCATTCAGGTAGTGGACATGTTTGCGTACACCATGAGTCTCATTCAGCTGGTGGAGAAATTGTGTGGATTCCCATGGTCCCCTAGCGGCAAGCCAGGGGCCCCAGAGCTGGGGCTTGGGAGGAGTGTCCAAAGGCAGACACCAGCAGCTGAGCTGTCTCAGTCACAGCTCTGAGGGTCTCAATCCAGAGGGAGGCCCAGGCTCAGCAGACTGGCTCCTTGCTGGCCATCAGAGCTCTTCTCCAGCAGAGAATGTGAGCTTCTGTTCCAAGCCCAGGGCTTTGAGTCTCACCTGTGTGTGTGGAACCAGCCAGGTAGACAGGAGCTGGTGGCACTCGCAGCAATAGAGCAGGCCTCTGCATTAGACCCCACCTGCCCTGGTTTCCTGGAGGTATATTTGAAGTGGTGGGAAGCCGGCAGGGTTTCTGCAAATAAATAATGCCAGAGAGACAAGGCTCTCAGATCAAAGAAGGCTCTGGCACACTTGAGCCCCAATCCAGCACACTCTCTTGCCTTGGCCATGCGGGTGGCGGGTGCAGTGGAGGAAGCAAGTCTGCTGTGCTGCCAGCCTTCCTGGGCCTGTGTGAGCCTGCGCTGGGCCCCAGTATGGCTGCCTCTGCACTGCTGCCAGCCTGAGACCTTCCAGTTAGAGACCTCTGGCTGTGTCTCACCCAAGGGCTTCCTGGAGGCTGACACCTGCCTGGGACTTCTCAGTGCCAGCACCCCTTACTGTGAGTCCTTCAGCTCCCACCTCCCAGCTTTCCTGACATGAGAGGAAAGAAATCGATGCACCTGGTCAGCAGCCACTGCTCTGTCCCAGGGAGGGTGGGGACAGATGGTGTCTCAGGGAACAATGAGGCCCCGTAGGAGACATGGGCATGCCGGTGTGCATGCCCAGCTGTGATGGCCTCAGTGGCCTGAGGCCCCTCATCCACACTCTGAGTAGTACTGTCACTGCTCACAGCCCCATCCCTCATGGAACTTATACACCATATGCAAACTCACAAGTAAATGATAGGTGATTCAAACTGTGTCAGGCAAAGAAAGCAGCCACCCTGCAGGAGTGACCGGTAGAGGAGGACACCTTCAGATGGAAAACAGAGGTCAGGAAAAGCCTGGGTAAGAATGAGGATTAGAGCTGAGCCCTGAAGGAGGCTGGGATGGAGGAAGCATTCTAGGTGGTAGGAACGGCAGGTATGAAGGCCCTAGGGCAGATACACTTGGCATCTTCCAGGGAGAGAGAAGGAGACCAACATAGTGAGAGGGAGGTGGGGTGAAACGAGGTGGGAGCAGGCCAGCCCTACAGGGCCCAGGAGGTGGGCTGCAGTCTAGACCAGCAGAAAGCCAAGACTGTGCCACAACTGGTGCTAGCTGCTCTGGGGGGCAGGATGGGCAAGGCTGCAGAGCTCACCTTTAGATGCTCCTGGCAGACCCTGCAGTGGGGGCTGGGACCTTGGGCAGAGCATGGTCATTGCTCTTCCTGTTGTGGTCCACCTTTGCTGGGGACATGGACATGCCACGCTGGGGAGAGGAGCGCTTTTTCTCCCAAGGAAAGTAGTATGATTTGTCTAAATAGGCATTTTACGAGAGCAGAGAGACCTGTATGGAGCTGACTTTCATCTTTCTTTCCCCCTTGGCTCCTTATTAGTCGGATTGTTTCCATAATCTGTAAATGTCAATAACAACGCAAATTGGCTTAAACAAAAAAGGAGCTTTATTCACACGTGTCCTCGAAAGGTCCAAGAGCGGGGTTAGCTTCAGGCACAGTTGGATCTGGGTGCCTGGTTTTCCCTGCCTCCCATCTTCCCTGGGCTCAAGCCTGAGGCACACGTGGCCCAGCAACCCTGGGCTTGCCAACCACAGGGACACGAACTCTCTTTCCCAACACTGCTGGCTGATGCCCTTTTCTTCACTTTGGGTTGTGTGACCACCAGTGAACCAATCCCATAGCTGGGGCATGGACCTCTTCACCGGCCAGGTGGTCCCAGGCTCTGTTGGGAGCTGGGTGAGGAGGACAGTGCCACTGGACCCTGATGCTGGGGAAGGGAGTGGCAGCTGGAAGGCCACATGGCACCCGGCGTGGAAGGCCCAGGTCAAGTGCTGCGCTTCCCCAGCCCTCCTTGCCCCGCCGCACCTAGTTCTTTCCTCATTCGAGCTGTAGCAGCACATTCTCCAGCTAGGGTGTGTGAGGCATCTTTGGTCCTAAACCCTCAGGGGATCCTGCCTGTCCTGTGATTCCATGCCAGCCTCCCTGGCTACTTAGGTCACTGGTGAGGCACAGACTAGGAGGGTCTCTGCTGTTCAGCAAGAATTGTCTGCACTGTGCAAGGCCCCAGTCTCCTTCCTCTCCTGCCCCACCAGCCCAGCCTCACCCGCCTACACCTCTAGTGGAGCCTCCTGCTGCTCCCCTCCTGTCCTCCTCTGGCCTGGATGCTCCCAGCACCCCTCGCCTGTCATCCTTTCCTTCTGCAGGAATCAGGGGTCTCCCTGGTGTCCACAGGGCTCTTCGGGCTTAGCACCTGGCACACGGGACTCACACTTGTGGGATCCTTCTTCCTCCCCTATGGCCTGCAGACCCCAGCTGGACTCAGCACCAGAGGGATCTTCCTATGCCAGGCATAAGGAGAAAGTCTTGCCCTCAGCCTTCTGCTAGCGATGCTTCTCGGTGGGGTTCCTGTGGCCACACAGCTCTATGACCCTTGGTGTGCTGGCTGCATCTTCCTGGCTCCTCTCTCTCATTCCAAGTGGACACCATCCCTTGTCCTCCCTGCCCAACCTCAGTAGGGGAGTGGGTCAGAGAGGACTATCGGAAGAACTTGATGAGGAGCGAGGCTGCTGTCAAGCCTGGCAGGGTATGATAGGAAGGGACATAGCTGAGGGTGTTTGGCAGAAACCTTTCTCCAGCCTTACACAAGTGGGAATGCGCAGGGTAGCCTCGGGCTGGGAAGAATGCTGCGTTCATAGCTGGTAAAGTGTTCCTGGCTATAATCACTTCCCACCTGAGCTGGCAGAGTGCTCAGGGCCAGCTGGGGAATGTGTGTGACCCGGTGGTCACCCAGGGCAGTGCCAACCTGTCTTGGAGAGGTACTCACCTTTCCTGCAAGTCTGGATTCTGCCATCTGATGCTCTTGGCATCATGACCCGCTGCCCAGTAGCCTTCCATGGATGGTGCCCAGGGAAGACAGAACCAACTTGACTTGAAGTTAGCTGATAGCTGCTGTCCCCAAACATCTGCTCACATATGCTGACCTGTGAAGATGCTGAGGACCTGCTCCAGGCAGGATAATGTGGCGTCTTGCACATCTGATGACAGGGGACTGTAGGCAAGTGTCCCTATCAGGAAGGAAGACAAGGCTCCCAAGAAGGGGTTATCCCGCTGCTATGGTGGTGTCCTGCAGACAAAACCCTGGGCTGGAGGCTGGGCTCGTCCCCTGGCCATGTGTTGCACAGTTCCCTCTGGGTGACATCTTACATGTACTGAGGTACAGATGCTCCCTGTCATGACGGGGAGATGCAGCTTTCACAGGGAGGCTGGGGGTGGCTTCTCAGAGTCCCCCCAGTCTGCACCCTGTATCAAGGCAGCAGCGGTGGACAATCAAGGCTGAGTCAGGAATCGGGTAGAGGGACGTCAGAGAAGCAGCCCTGAGTAGGTGGCAGACTAGGCGTGATGAGAGGCGATGGGAAGACTTTGGACAGGCTGCGGGGACATTGTGCTGCCCACAGAGAGCCTCAGTATCCATGAGAGGGCATATCTAAGCAGATTGCTGGCCTGCTGCTGGAGTTTCTGACCCAGTGGGGTCATACTTCTGGTAGAGCTATGCTCTGCCATCTCACCAGCAGTGCCAACACTGCTGCCCAGGCCAATGCCATGGGGACCATGGTCCAGGCAGATGTGCAGCTCTAGTAGGTGCTCTAAATCACTGAGCACTGGAGCTCCAAATCTGATCTAACCAGTAGCAGCGACTACGATGGTGAAGGTCACCCAGGTCTGCTGCCCAGGGTGCTGGCTGAGCGATGGCTTCCTCAGAATGTATCTGAAGTTTAGTTTTGCCTTGTTTTAGTTAAACTGACCTAGCTCCTGTGCCTGCCCAGTGGCTGCTGTGTGAGGCAGCCTGACTCTGGACAGAGGCAGCTTAGGTCTGTCTGGGACCTGAATTCCTTACTTGTGTGTTTAATGGCAAGCAAGTTGTTAGGAAACCCATGGCTAGACAGTGGGGTTGTGCCCCTCTTTTAGACCTTAGGGCCTGGCACCTGGAGATGAGCGGGGCCCCTTGGATGCAGTCTTCTCTTCCTTTTCCACAGCACTAGCGTGGGGCCCCCTGAGGTTGCCAAGGCCAGGGGCATTGGATGGGTAGCAGGAAGGACTATTGCAGAACCACCTTCCCCAGCTGTGTTGGCAAAGGCTCCGAAGCCTCCAGCCCTGTGGCTGATCCCGTGGGGTGATAAGAGGTTTGGACTTGGTGATAAGCAAGATCGGACAGGATTCCCTGTGCTCCACTTGGGCACCGGGCAGGTCCCTAATGGGGATTTCTGTTATTACCGGAAGCTGTAGCATCTCTTCTCTGGCTCTGCAGGTGGCTCCTGTGGAAATTCCCCATATCAAAGGAAGTGCATTTGGGGGAAAGATAATTATGAATAGAAAAAGGGTACCCGAGGCATGTGTTTACTGCCCAAACTCTGACCTGTGGCAGGGTCTGAAGTGAAACAGAAGCAGCAATGTGTGGACAAAGTCCTCCTCCTGTCCCTGCTCCCAAGCAGGCAGGACGATGGAGAAAATGGCACACGTTCCGTACTTTGGAGGCACACGGTGATTTCCCTCTCATATTGGTTCAGGTTGGCATTTCCTTGCTCCTGATCAATACGAGCAACTCTCTCCTATTCCGTGGGCCATAGTCTCTGTGTCTGTGGACAGAGGAGGGTGAGTGGATTGTGGTCCTAGCTGCTTGGGACATGAGCTCTTGCAGGAGACACTGTGCTGGGCCCCAGCCCAGGGCTGCGAGTGAGAACCTACATTTTAACTTTTCCCTTGGGGGATGATGTGCTGGCTGTGCAGTTTCTGTGGGTGTCTAGTTCCTATCCACCCCACTTTGGTGAGCCTGGGACTGCAATGCAAGTCGTTTTGCCTTTAGGAAATAGAAGACTTGAGGCTCCTGGCTGTACCAGGGCTTTATAGCTAGGGGAGTGCTAGGCTGGAGCAGGTGCTTCCCCTGGGAGGTACTCAGTGTGTAGAAGCATTTTCCAAGTGTTTCTGTCCGAGAAGCAACTCATGTCCTTACTTCTGGGCTTCCATAAATCCTGTGAGAGGTGGCCACAAGGTTGCCATAGTAGCTAGAACCTCCCTAGGGCGGGGCCTACACCCAGGTCTACCTGTGGCATCAGAAGCGGGTTGGAGCCACCCTGTGTCCCTCCTTCTCCTCCCTGAGCTGCACTTCAGCACAAGGAGACTAGAGAGTTGCATTTCCCTGCCCGGGGAGTGACAAGAGGCAGACAGTGGGAATGAGTGTGGTCTGTTGCCCTGCCAAGCCTGTTGGAGGTTTCTGCACTGCTTTTGGTGCAGGGGCTTTCTCTCCTGGGACAGTGAAGCCTCAGCAGCCCTGCTAGACCTCCAGGAGCCTTGACATGGGTTTGGAGGTTTCCCTAGACAGAAACCCTGTTCTTATGGAAGGGGTGACACTAGGCTTCTGTGATCATGAGAGAGCTGGGGAGGGTCTGGCTTGCCTTCCCTCTGCTAGCACTCCTGCCTGATTTCACACTCACCCTTTGTCTATGAGGAACACAGAGATGGCTCAGATCGAACATTCACTCTTCCCACAGGCCAGGTGAGAAGTGGCAGGGGTGGGTCTGTTGTGCCCAGTTTTCAGAGCCATACCATCTGGGTTCAAACCCAGACAGCCACCAAGTAGCCCTGTGACTCGGCAGAGCCTCGCCCCAGGCACGCAGACTCAGAATCTGCAGTGTAGCCAGCTGTCCTGAAATCACTCTACGTGCATACAGTATGGAGGCCCTCTGGCTGGCTTTCTTCCATTCCTACCATCCCTTGTATCTCAGACCTTGTGATTGCACTGCAAGTAGTTTAGTGCTTAGGAATTAGTAGCATGAGTTTGGAGAAGCAGGCTCTGGGCTTTGCCACCTGTTAAGGATTCAACCTCAGCAAATGCAGCACCTCGTGCCCCATTTCCCCATCTGGGCAACTGGTGCAGAGAAAGGGCTTGCTTGGGCTCCGCTTCAGGGGTTTCTGTCTATGGTCAGTTGCTTTTGGGTCTGTGATGAGACAACACACTGTGGCAGGAGAATGAGGAGGAGGAGGAGGAGGAGGAGGAGGAGGAAGAAACGCTGTTCACTGACTTCCAGGTGTGGTGGGAGGTGATGTCCCACAATCCCCTTGCAGGAATACTCCCTGAGACCTAACACCTCCCAGCAGGCTTCAGCTCTGAAAAGCCCTTCCACCTCCCAGCTGCACCCAGCTTTAACACACAGGCTTTCGGGAGCCCTTGTCTAGCCCATAGCTTCAGACAGTCAAGGAAAGTGCTGTGTGTCACCTGGACACCAGCTGCAGAAGGACACCATCACCCTGGGTTAGGACCTAGCCCTATGATTCCACCTTACCTTCATTATATCTTTAAAGTCCTTATTTCCAAATAGTCTCAGACTGAAGTTCTGGGTAACTAGGGCTTGAGTGGGGAGTTTGGAGCTTCACAGTGCAGCCCAGGAAAGATACATAACCACATGGGGCAGAGAGGAGTAAGGCATCTGGGATCAGTCCACTCCACTGCATCAGACTGTGCCCGATGCAGTTCCCAAGGTTGTGCTTGGTTTTAAAGGCTTCCACCTCCCAGCAGGAAGAAAGTGACCCAAACCCACAGGTATGAATGTAAGGACAGTGTCCAGATGCATCTGACTCAGGTCAGATCTCTCCCCTGAATGCTGCCAAACAGTGCAGGAGAGGGTCCAGATGACATCCGGTCAGTGGTTCACCCTGTTTGCCCAGCAGGACACCAGGCCGGGGTTCTGGAGCATGCTCCTTGCATACTTGGCCCTGTAAGATGTGCATCTCAGGCAGGGTTTGCAGCCAGGTCCTCCCAGTGCCTCCCACAGGATGGGTCCTCCTAGTGCCTCCCACAGGGCCTGTGGAGTTGGGTTTTGAGCCAGCAGAATCCCCTGGGCCTCACAGTACTTTCTTTTTTCTTTCTGTATTTAGGAGAGGGTCTATAGGGTCTCATTATGTAGATTGAACTTGTAGTGATTCTGTTTTTAGCCTCCTAAGTACACCACCATGCCCAAATAATCACCTTCTCAGCGTGCCCTGGGGGCACGACCAGTAGGACATGCTGGGATCGAATCCCTGCCACTGTGCTCTGCCTAAGCAAGTGCTTCAACAGCACTTTTTTTTTTTTTTTTTTTTTTTTGGTCTTTTTGAGACAGGGTCTTGCTATGCAGTTCAGGCTTGCCTTGAGCTCACTTTTGTATCCTGGGCTGGTTTTCAACTTGCACTGATCCTCCTGCCTCAGCCTCCCAAGTGCTAGAATTATAGGTGTGCGCCACCATGCCCAGCTAAAACAGTGCTAACTCTTTTTTGCTTTTTTTTTTTTTTT
>PVJA010003122.1:0-98472 GCA_004027025.1 Myocastor coypus
TGTGAAGGGAAGCACTGAAGTAGAAGAAATCAGAAGCTAGCAACGTGAATTACATGCAAGTATCCACGGAAAGGACAAAACAGACCAGACAGTCTGTTGACAAAGCACAGCAATGATAAAGAGCAGATGATGACCCTAGCACCGAGGAGGCTGAGACAAGAGGATCCCTATGAGTCTGAGCTGCATAGCAAGACCCTGCACTGAATAAGTAAATACAAGATTACAGATAAAAAATAATTCTACTGAAAATACACATGGCAGAGTCAACCAGTATGCACATGCCATATCAGATCTAGCAGATGGGGTTGCCCTCTCTGAGAAGCCATCTCTGACAAGGCCTCCTGTGGTAGCGCAAGGCTAGGGGGTGAGGGATCTAGCATGAGCTGAAGCAGTGACAAAGGTGAGACCTCTAAGAATCACAGTAGAATGAAGCCACCAGACAGGGGAAGGAGTTAAACAAAAGGCAAATGAAGGGGACCAACAACGGGACAATAACGTAGAAAGAATACGTCAGCACGTATCAGTCACAACCACCAGTGTGATTCACCAATCAAAAGAAACAGATTGGCAGAATGCATCAAGAGGACTG
Organism: Myocastor coypus; assembly: GCA_004027025.1. Lineage (NCBI taxonomy): Eukaryota > Metazoa > Chordata > Mammalia > Rodentia > Myocastoridae > Myocastor > Myocastor coypus. Next base: position 590 of record PVJA010003122.1, read on the forward strand.
TCTCTTCTGATCAGTCTTGGTTTGACATCACGTTGTCTGGCAATGCACTAAGTACCTGGGCTTTTTGCTGCATCCCGGTCACGCGGAGTACCATTTCCATCCTTGGACATTCAGCCTATAATTTCCGTTTCACACAATGTGTTTCTTGCGTGCAGCAAGTCATGAAATTAAAGAAGTAATAGAATAACTATCGACAAAGGAAAGGTCACATTCACTGCTGAATTGTAAAAGGACATTTGAGAAGATCTAACACCATGACTCTTCAATTCTTTAATAAAATTGAAAGGTAGCCATGCTCCAAACTCTTTCCTAGAAGCAAGAATTATTCTGATACCAAAGAAGGAAAAAAACAAAAAGAAAATATAGGCCAATCTGCTTAGTGAGTAGAAATACAAAAATCCACAGCAAGATGCTGGCAAACAGAATGCTCTAAATCACCATTAAAATTCATCCCAGGGATGCAGGGGTGGTTCAACATATGCAAATCAGTAAGGGAAATATACCACATTAGTAGAACCAAGGACAAAAGCCCCAGGATTATCTCAATAGATGCAGAAAGCAAGTGACAAAGTCCAACTCCCATTTATGACAAAACATCCTTCAGAAAATTGGAACAGATGATCTTTATCTTAACCCTATCAAGGCCATCTATGACAAACCTATAGCGAACATCATAAATGAGCAAAAACTCAAAGCTTTCACTCTAGAATCAAGATTGAAAGAAAAGTACCCACATTCACCACTCTTACTCAGCAAGGTCCTACAAACTTTCACCAGAACACTTAAGCAAGAGAAAGAAAGGAAATGGATACTGATAGAGAAGGGAAAAGTTGAATTAGCGTTGTGTGATACTGTACATAGACGATCACAAAAACCTTACCGAAGATGGCTACGGCTGATAACCACATTTGGTAGCATGACAGAACAGAGTCAGCCTCAAAATTCCCTAACAGACCCACGCAGGAGCAGCACCCCCACTGAGAGAAAAACTAGGAACTTGGCACCTTGCATAACAGCACCAAGGAAAGTGAAATACTTAGGAATCAGCCTGACAAAGGAAGTGAAATACCTGACACGGATAACTGGAGTATTCTGAAAAGAAGATCAAAGAGAATGTGAGAAGTGGGAAGATATCCCATGTTCTTGGGTAGGCAGAACCAATAATGTTCAAATAAATGTACTTCCAAAACTGTTATATGGACTTCAGGCAATCCCAGCCAAAATGCCAGTAGCATTCCTCATGGAATGTTATGCTTTGCACCTAGTTGTCCCCGCAAAGCCTCATGTAAGTCAAGGGGCTGCCAAGCTGCTACTTGAGGGGTGGGGCCAAAGGACCAGGGCGGGGCTAACTGTTAAACTGACAGCACAAGCTGCCAGCATGTCCCCTCTTCCCTCTACCGAGTCCCCTTTTTTGGAGGTGCGGAGCAAATCATCCTGGACGCAGCGGCACAGTGCCTTGAGGTCTTGCTGTGTAATTCAGGCTGCTTTAAACTGTGACACCTCCAGTAACTGTGAGCTAAATAATCCTTTCCCTCCTTAAGCTTGTGTGTCAGGTATTTGTCCCAGCAATGAGACAACAGCAACTGAGACATAGAACTAGAGAAAACAATTCTAAAATGTGTGTGGAACCAGAAAGGACCCTGCATGACAACAATTCTGGTTAATAAAGCAAGCTGGGGGGTGTCACAATCCCTAATTTAAAATTATAGTACCTAATTACTGTAATAAAACCTACAATACTGGCAAAAAGAAGAGCATAGCTGAGGATCCGTGGCGCATAACAGAAGATCACAAACAACCGTAGGCTAGCTTGCAGCAAAAGAAGGTGTTTGCCCCTTCTGAGCGGTGCCAAGAAAGCTAGCTTTCCACAAGCCCCAAATTGAACCTGGACGCCTCACCCTCACCACAAGCTAGCATCAACTCAAAGCGGATCAAGATCTAAGTGTCACAACAGAAACACCGAATGAGCTGGAAGATAGGACAGGTAAAACTTGGGAAGACGAGGGGTAGGCGAAGACTCTGATCACACAGGAAGTATTTCAAAGAATCGACAACCGGGGTCACACTAGATTAAAAAGCTCCAGTGTAGCAAAGGAGATCACCAAGAGACTGCAGAGTTGACTCCCAGAATGGGAGAAAAGAATTGTTTACCATTTGCTCAGGAAAGATTAGCATCCCAAATACAAAGGACTCAGAGGCCAGCCCCAAATCTAAAGGCCCAAGTCAAAAATGGACATCTGAATGACAAGAGACTTCTCCATGAAGACGTATAAACAGCAAATAAATACACACAAGAAAAAGCTCAGCCTCAATAGTCACCTGAGAAATGCAAAGGAAAATAGCCCCGAGATTCCATCTCACTCCAGAAAGAGTGGCTGTCACCTAGAACTTAACTCACAGCAAATCCTGGCAGGGCTGAGGAAAAGGAAGCCTTCCCCTTGCTGCGGGGACGTAAGCAGCTACGGCAATCCACATGGGGATTCCTGGAGCAGTGAAAATTAGAGGTTTCCTTTGACTCAGCTGTTCCCCTGCTGTGTTTCTTCCTGAAAGTTAAAAGCACCATAGCACGGTGATATAAACGCATCCATGTGTGCAGCAGCACAGCTGATAGTAGCTGACCATCGGGGAAAGCCATATGCCCATCAAAAGATGAATGATAAATAAAATACGAGGCTAGAACAATGCAGATACAATAGAGCACCGCTCTGTCATACAGACAGATGAAGGTGAATCCTCTCTAGGAAAAACAACGCATCCTCTTAAGTGAAATAAAATAGGCCCACCGGTCTACATAGCACCTTGTGCTCTTGTTTGAGAAGTCCCAGGATAGCTAAGAAGCATAGTGGATGCTGGGAGGCAGGAAGAAGATGCTCAAATGGGAGAAACGGCAAGGGGGGGTGGGCAAGTGGAAAGAAAGGAAAGGACAGGGAAAGAGAGTAGGGGACACCAGACCAGCGGGAACAAGGCTTTTGTAAATGGGGGAAGGGGCGAGACAATGGGAAAAGAAGAAGCAAGAGTCGTCACGGGGCGGTGCCGATCCCTTGTGACGAATGTGAAGGCATACATGACAAATATTAATAAAACCGAAAGGTTAAAGAAAGAATAATTGTAAGATGCCACCAATGGCGACTGGAATCAATTGCTCCGTGAGTTCTAGCTGGATTATAGGAATTATGTATACATTATAATAAAAATGTAAAGAGATGCATAAATGTTAGAGGTCAACTCTTCCATGCAGGGGACTTTTACCCTCATGCTTGCCAAACCTAGTTCACAAAGTATCAGCACAATAAATTGAAATATTGAAGGAATAGTAGGGGACGGAGCGAAGACTTCCAACCCGGTACCTCAGGGCACTGCGCCTGCCCTGACTCCACCACCTCTTTCCCCACTTGGGCGCCCCCGTTTCGTAGCCGTGACCTGTCCCCCGTGGACTGAGTGGACGCTGCCCCCCCCCCATCCTCACGACATCAGAAACCACCCCCTGTGGACATCCTGATCCACACTCTATGTATGCTTAGTCCGTGTTATCCGGAAGGCTCTGCTTTCTTAACACGCTATCTTTCATAAAACCTTCATTAAGCCTTTGACTAATCCCAGGCATCTTATAGAAAACATTGTTAATTTCATGCCAGAAAGAGTCACAAAAATGAGGAAAGGTTCTTGATATGACTGTTCCTGAAATGCTCCAGGGTAAGATAAAGGTTCCCATTTTCTCCAGAGGCTGGTACCATATACTTAATATGTAAAACTTTTTAAATGACTTATTACATAACTTGAAAATGTAGATTTGCTTTCCAATGTGCACTATATGCTCACAAATAAGACAACCCATCTGATCCCTAGGCATGTCACCTGAATTTCCCCTCTGCATGTATCTAGAGAGCCCTAGAGACCATTTCTACCTAAATTAATAGAAATGTCTACTGAGGGTAAGTACTGCGGCAAGGCCCTCAGGTCTCAGGGAAGGGACAGAAAAACCATGATGCAGTATAGAAATCACGATAAATTCTGTTATTACACTTGATTGGTTTTTCTTTCTAGAACACTGCCACGAATGCGATAGCAGACCACTTGACCCAATGCTTCTCTTCCTTCCTTTGCAAATATCAAAGCAGGGCGAGGGCTGGGTAGGGTTAGTTTGAGTCAGGAGCACACCTGCCCCTGGTTTGGTCACCTGTGCTTGGAGGTCAGGAGTCTGTGACACTCACAAGACCTCGGAGGCCCCATTCCTGAGTGACAGGGTCACTCCAAGAGCAAGATCACTACAGCTCTCGGGATGTGCAGACTCAGAACACAGAAGCAGTAAGCACTGGGTCCTTCCTCCCGCACTTGCGACCTGCATCTGGTCACAGAGGAAGCTGTAGGGAGCTCCCATAAGAGAAGCAACTGCAGGTGTCACTGTCACACGAGTCTCACGCTTGTCCAGAAAGCTCACACCCAAGCTGGCCTCCAGGCCTTCAGCGTCAGCTTTCCTTCGGACAGTGATTCCGAAGGTCTTGTCCAGTGGTTGCTGAGCTACACCCGCATGATGACTTAGTGTAGTATTGGCTAACCTGCACCTGTTTATCCTCTTTAGAGCAGGGTGTCGTTTTATTTCCTTCCTTGCTTATAGATTTACTCAACGCATGCATATGGAACACCGCCTGCATGCCAGGTGTATGATATCAAGCACAGTGGTGTTCTCCTGTGTGGTGACCAGGTGTAAATGGTCCAGGCAGGCCACCAGCTTCCACCCTTTCTCCCAAGCCCTACTGTCTTCAAAGGAAGTTAGGCCCTTGCGTCACCGTTGCCAGAACCTCACCTTCCTTTCCTGCTCTAAGCGCAAGCTGATGTGACTAGTTTCTAAGTTCCGTCTTTCCATCCCGACATAAACTCTCAGCCATGAGGGCCTCTGTCTGTCCTGTTCACCAGTTTCCTGCCTTCACCACCCTCCCATTCAAAGCATAGGTTCTCAAGGTGGGCATGGCAGCGCACGCCTGTAATCCCAGCACTGCGAGGCTGAGGCAGAAGGATCAGTGTGAGTTCGAGACCAGCCTGGGCTACAAAGGAGAGCTCAAGGCCAGCCTGAACTGTATAGTGAGACCCAGTCTCAAAAAGACCAAAAAAAAAAAAAAAAAAAAAAAAAAAAGTAGGTTCTCTATAAATAGTCACTAAACACTATTTTCCTTGCTCCCTGTAGACCAGGCCCGATGCGAATTGTAAAAGCAACAACATCAACTATGTTGACTTTACATGCCCACAGGTCTGTGCGGTTCCTGCCAGTAAGCTACTGGGCAAGATAGCTAATTTCTGATTCCACTTGTCACTGATTTACTGCCCTTGACTTGTGTAACAGCATCAGCTAATAGGAAGAGCATTGCACTGTCGACCTCAAAGCGTAAGGGAACAAACAGTCCTCCCTTTCCCTCCACCAATCACACTGACACCCTGCAGAATTTAAGGGACGTACTAAGCGGAATCACTGCAAATCCATTTCCTCTCTTTAAAATCATGATCATCTATTTTCTACTATTATGCAATTTAGAGACTTAATCTAGCTGAATATAACTTCATAGAGGAAATCAAACAGAAATTAGAATTAAGGAAACCCATTTGCTAAAGTACTGGATGCTTCTCACAAGAGCCACAAGAATGCCCACGGGAGCAATACCCGTGATCGCGTGGGTGGTGAATGCGATGCTGTAGGGCGAGATGCTGCGTTGATTCCAAAGAGTGGCAGCAATGAATAGAGGGAGGGGCAGGCCGCGTGCCCGCCGTGGAGCATGGTGTTGAAACGCGCACAGCACACGGGCGATCGGGCTAGGCAGAGTCGGGTCGAGTGCGGAAGACAGACTGGCTGCCTGGGTTAGCTCAGGGAGCGCACTCCACCTCCCTGGGTCTCAGGCTCTTCATCAGGAGAACTTAGTGGCTTCCAGAGCTGAGTGAGGCCTGTGAGCAGGGTGTGGCACGCAGGGCAGGTCCAGCCGGCTCACGCCGCCAGCCCACAGTCACTCACTGGATGCTTCCCACATCCGCCTCCTTCCTTCACGGAAGCATTCCTGACACCTAGCCCACGACCTGTCATCCAGTCCTAGAGGACAGGCGAAGTACCAGCTCTAACGGGATGTGAGCTCTAGCTTTCACCCACCTTCTTCCTACGATGGTAAAAACACAGAGCAGAAGGAAAGGACAACGTTGTGGGCTGTCAGTGTACTGTTGAAGCGTGCACAAGAAGAAACAGGCCCAAACTCGCAGAAGTTAGTAGTCACCACGTACTGCTAGTTGATGAAGTCTCGCTGCTGGGAGGGTAATGGTACCTCACATAATGAGTGTTTGTAACAGAAAGTGCTCTTTCTAAATTATCAAGAATTTTCAGGGCCCGGCGGGATGGCTCAGTGGTCTAAAGCGCCTGCTTGGGAAAGCTTGGCCTGCTTCAGGGACCGCGGTTCGATCCCCGGCACCACATGCTGCGCCAGCCCTGCCCTCTGTGCAGGCTGAGCCGGCCATAAAAATGAGTGAATAAACAAATAAAGGTTCTGAAACAAGAAAAGAAAGAAAGAAAGAAAGAAAGAAAGAAAGAAAGAAAGAAAGAAAGAAAGAAAGAAAGAAAGAAAGAAAGAAAGGAAGGAAGGAAGGAAGGAAGGAAGAAAGAATTTGTACATCACTAAAGTAAAATCCTGCCCATTTTACTTTTTTTTTTTTTTTTTTTTTTTTTCCTGGAACCAGGATCGAACTCAGGACCTTGCATTTGCCAGGCAGGCAGCTGTGCCTCTGAGCCATCTCCCCAGCCCCTCGCTTATGTTTTTAAACAAAGGTTTGTTTTCTTTTTATTTTTTTTTTTCATGTACATATTTGTTATGGGGTCTCACTATATAGCTCAGACTTGTAGCGATCCTCCTGTTTTCAGCCTCCCCAGCGCTGAGATTAAAGGCTGGCGCCACCAGCTCCACTCAGTCCCGGCTCAGTGCGCCCCAACAGTCGGGCCGGAGCAGCCTATAGGACCGGGGACAGAACCCTCCACCCTGCACATGCCAATGCAGGAGCTTAGTCCACTGACCTATCTCGCCGGCCTAAAGAAAGCATTCAGATGTCTTACTTTAATAAGTACATACAGTTTGGGCTTTTAGGTCATACTAGCTAACATTTTAACAAAAAAAAAAAAGAAAGAAATTTAAAAAGTTGACATACACAAATACTGAATGATTTAAATTCACTATTTCTTTCTGTAAATGTGAAGCAAGAGAATTGGAGATATTATCTGTACTCCCAAGAGAAGAAAGAAATTAAGTGTCCTGTACTAACATCAAATTGCTTTGCAAAGAATATTTAAAACATTCCTCCGATCCTACTCAGGCAACTTACCTTTCTAATAACTTTTCTAAAGTTTAGTGAAAATGTTTCACTGTCCATAACCCCCCCAAAAAAAATAAAATAAATTTTTAAGCAACATAATTGCTGATTTAGTTACTGACTTTGTTTTTTCTTTTGATTCACACAGCAATTTTTAAGCTTACAAGATCACAATAAGCAAATGAACAAGTACACAAAGATCTTCAGTGCCTTAAGGGGAATGACAAAATGAGGCATGAGTGTGTAAGAATACTAATTAAACAGATGTAGGAAAACCCACAGCAAGGAATTTTTACCATTGTTAAAATAGCAATTTTATAACAATACAATATAAAATAAAATGTAAAGTATAATAATAAAATAGAACATTAACTTAGTAGCACTGTAATGATAATTTTGATCAGGTACTCTACAGTATGTTGATATCTTAATAATGTTCAGAAATTTCATAAATTTAATTTATATTACTAAAGGACAAAATAAGAGAGCTAGCGAGGGTAAAAGAGAGGAAAAGAGAGGGTCAGGGAGACAGACTTTTCCTTTCTGTTTATCTCCCATAATAGAAGGCATAAATTATTTCCTTTGTTTTTCTGATTAATGTCTGAACAGATACACATATGTTGGTATGCTATTATACCTTCATAACCTTGACAAAACCAAATTACACGGCTTCCCAGAGACGCAGGCAAGCATGGCATAGGCTGGGTGAGTTCATAATTTAGTCAGCGCCTGCTGAGTAGATTAAAAATTTTGTGCTTAAAGTAAAATTTCTTTATTTCCTCAAACATTCTTCAAGCGGCATCCACACTAATATACGAGAAATGTGACACCTATTTCCTGTAGGAAGGCCCGAATTTCCCATCATCTGTCCACTTCAATAAATTAAAGTACTTTGGTGTTTCTAAATCAGGCCAGTAATGAAGAACAGTCGTAGGACAAGCAAATAAGTCCTGCTGGGAAGATGTTGCTTAAGTAATCAAATGGGTTAGCCAAGAAGTAAGCCACAACATTAAATATTAGCTAAGCGAAGGTAAGCATGTGTGAGGTCCGGCCTCCCTGGGGGCCCAAGCGTATATAGAGGGCAGAATCCCTCAAGGGGAAAGGCAAAGGGCAATTTTGTGAAAGCAACAGCCATTGAAAGCCATGAGACATCTATTACTGCTTCTATTGTGTGTTTTCTCAGTGCAGACTCAAGCTACTGATGACTACGACGATGAGGTGATCTCAACACTATTACTGCTTTCTATTAATATTGTGACTATTAAGTGTAACGGAATCCTAATCTTATGAGAACAGCCGTTTGCATGAAGGTGGAATTTGCTCTAATTATAAAGCGGGACAGTTTCTCTCCAGACCCTGTTTTACTTAAGCAATACCATATGGTGTTTCATATGTGAAAGGAAAATGATTTCTTGTCTTCTGGTTTATCACTTTTATTTTTCCAGCTTGAGGATGACTAAGTTGATATTATATTTTGTTCTTTACTATTGTTCGTTTTCATCCTGGATACTGTTTTACTTAGTTACAGCAATACATTTTTACAGTTATACTAGTAAAGTCCAAAAATATAAAAAGCTATGATGTAGTGAACAGTATTTTAAAAGGAAGAAAGTTACGATAGGCAGATTGTTCTTTGATGAAAAGAGCAAATATATAGCTCTTGAGGTTGCTAACTACTTATGAATAAGAATTACGGTCTAAATTTAATACCAGACTAAATCAAGTGTAATAACAGAAAGTGAAATATTCTTTTATTTAAATGGGAAAATTTAAACCAGAGATGGTAGTTATTATTATGAATGCTTATAGAACAGCTCAGTCTAGTTATTTAATTATTTTCATTTGAGCACTATTTTTTTCTCAAATGTGAGCTCTACCTACTTTTGTACTACTGATTTGACTTTAACAAAAATATATAAAAGCGTTTGGGAGAGTGAATATTTAGATATCTTTAATTTTATTTTCAAATGCATCATGATTTGGTTTCTTGTGATGTATTAGCATCACACTAGAGGTGAAAATTTCAAGTAATATCTAATATCTAGATTCATTTGGGGTGATTTGCTGCATAAATTTTAAGTGATATCAGAATTTAATGAATAAATGGTAATACAATTCCAAAGATAGTTTATTAGTTGACTTTTAGACTTACTGTTGCAGTGAACAAGCTCAATTACTGCCCAATCTTTGTTTATTAATTTGTACTTAGAGGTCCTACTGGTATGGCTGCTGAAAAAAAAATGGGATAATAAATTTATTCCAAATCAAAACTTTTATACTGCCTTGCATAGTTTCTACCTCATTGCCAGTTAATGTAATATTTCAAAGTTAGCAAATGCTTTTAATTACAACAAAAAGTCATATTTGACAAAATCATTTTATGTAAGACAAAATCATTTATATGGTTCTATTTGACAAAAAATTTATGTAGGAAATGTCAACAGAATGACTTAATCAATAATTTTATTCATTGGATATAAGAAGGAAAGTGGAACTAACAGAAATTTCTCAAAGAGGAAAAAGGCACTAGGGTAAGAGGAGGGGGAAAAAGTGTAGGGAAGAGGTAAAAACGAGAAAAGAAGGATAAAAGATAAACCAAATTTTGCAAATAAGCAGGGGAGGAGGAGCGGAAGAGGGGGACGAGAAAAACAAATCAAGGTGTAGCATCCCCACAGTTAATAAGACTGTTGTATGCACCTCCACTGCGCCAGTCAACATAAATTTTTTTCAAAGTGGCATTAACAAGGGAGAATTCACTCAAACAATGACATTGGCTATGTGTAACTCCAATAAAAGTCATGGCCATCGACTGTGTCTGGTGCTGCTATAAGGACGTCATGTGGAAGTCACTTAGCCTTTACAGGAACTTTGGGAGGCCGATGCATGTATGACATCCTTATTCCAAAAGGGAACAGATAACTTGCCCAAGGTCTCACGGCTGGTAAGCATAGGGCTCAAGCAGTCCGATTCCAGAGTATACTTCAAAGATTGCCTTTTCTCAAGCAAAGTTCAAATAAATTTCAGTTTAGGGAAATCTTCATTATCTCTCAAAAGTTGAAGGTAAGGAAACAATCAGTAACAGTTTTAGGAGTTTAGAAATCCAAGAGGCTAGGGAATATTCTTTCTTTCCATCAGCATAGATTTGAGACGATTTTGCAAGCACCACTGTTTAGGTTACAAGAACGTGAAGTCTTGTCTGTTCAAAATCAAATGTGTTGATTTGGGACCTCTTAACATTTCCTGAGACTCAGGAGCTTTCTGTGCAGTTGCCCTGTCATCCAATACTGAAGGACACCTGAAGAGCCCTGGGAGCAACACCAAAGAGCAGCCAGAGGGCTGGCCTTGAGCAATGGTTGGCCTGCAACTACCTCAGCTACAAAGCAAAGATGTTCAAATACTCACACCTCGGGTCTTCCATAGCACTCTGCATTTCTGTCTGACTCCCTGTAGACGATCCCAGATGCCCGCGGTCATCGGCCCCTTGACAAGAGGAGGGAAGGGGCTCCTAGCCTGAGACCTGCACCCCCTCCCATCAGCAGTGGTGGCTATCGGGCTCGCCCAGCCAAACCATATGCCAGCCAAAAGAAAGTGGAAAGAAAAGCACCTGATGCGGGAGGCTGTCTGCACGCTGACCCAGACCTGGTAAGTGCGCTGGAGGGTTCTGCACCGTGAAAGCCTGACACGCCACCAACCTGCATTACCATGGGTGTTTGTTCATCTTGTAATTAAAAGTCCAATAATACAGTCAATGGAGTCTTTGGCTTAGGCTTCATTTCTTGTGTTGCTTGGTCTGTGCTCCAGGGAATAAATTAAGAGATGTGGACATTGTCTTTATTTTATATTTTGTCCACTATTTTTGTCAGGTGGGTAAAATTTTTGGTAGCCTGATATGTTTCATGGTCAGGACCACTCTTTTTTTATTAATTTTAATGAGAAAGAAATAGCAGTGAGACAGTTTCAAAACAGGTTAGTAGGACGGTTATAGTAATAAATACATTGCATGCTGTTGTTTTCGTAGAAGTTGTTCAGAGTGCAAGATGCACACATGATATCTTCTCCAAACAGTACAAGTACAAATCTTTCTTCTCATTAAACTGAGAGAAAGTAGCTGAATGTATTGCCCAATAGTCCATAATAGCAGTGGGTTATCAGCAGAACTGGCGACCTCAGAAGCTGTTGATTTAAGCCTTTTAAAACTCAGCATATTAATATGGCTTTACTTTTTATACTGCATGGATAGGCTTTTCTGCTGGATGGTTATAACCAAGATGAGATGACCATTCTTAATAGTTATTACACATGAGGATAATCATAAAGTTTCTCTTTTCCCATAAGGAGAATCAAGTAATAAGTTTCTATGTTAACTAATGAAAGTGTTGACTTGACTACGTGCTACTTTAACAAATTTCCAAGGCCTAGTCCCTCCTCCAGTGACGTGTGCTGTTCTTCATTTGCAGGGCGTGTTGTGTCCTACAGGATGTCAGTTGCGAGAGACTTTGCTAACTCAGGAAAAACCAATCAAAGACAGTGTCTCCGAGCTGACCAACAGTGTGGAGTCTGTGTCCCAGAGCTCCTCTTCCAACTATCAGTATGTGACTCTGCTGAAAGACATGTGGAAAAAGCGGCAGGAGCAACTAAAAAGTAAATACCTTTGTGTTGTCCATTTGATTCTCAGTAATGGCATCAGAGCTAGTGGCCGTGGGAATGCGTGATTATGAGAATACCATTTCTAGGTGGACCTCAACACCGCTGACGCTACCTTCTGAAAGCGCCTGGCTGCCGTGAGGTCCTTCCCTCAGTGCCTTCACCTGAAACTGGCCAGATAAACATGATTCCTATATTGTTCTCCTTGGGGCATCAGCAAGGATATTTTCCAATGATAAATTTTGCTGAGGTTCCTTCTTGTTTTGCCCATATGAAGTTGGTCTTTTGACTCAAAAGACAATTTTCACAAAGGACAAATTTAGCATGTATGGCTTTTGAGTACATGAGAGTAATTCATGATATATGGAAGTGACTTACGAGGGACTCCGGCCTGTGACCCTTAGATCTAAATGCTCAGCGCCGTTGACTTGGGGGTTGGGAGTCAGCCACTAAGACAGGCTTCACAGTGAACCACTTTCTCAAGTTTCTACATTTTTCCAAAGGAGTCATGGAAACTTCCCTGTAACTTTCAAGGTTCTGTGTAAATCAGTGGTGGCAAATGTATGGCTCTCGTGCTGGGCCAGGCTGTTTGTTATCTCTGAAAGTCCTACAGGTTTTGCCATCAATGGATAAATCAAATAAATTCACTCCATAGGATGTATTGTCTTCTTTCGACTTAGTAGATTACTGGTGTGGTCATTTGGCTGTCTTAATTTCTCTACGCCATGAGCTGAACAATTTCTAAATACAGTATGTCATAGTTGCTTGACCTACAGCTATGTCAAGTTCAATGTCCATTCACATATTATCAGGAAATCAAAACTGTTGTTACATCGTTAAACACATGTACTATTTCTGACCATTCTTGCATAATTTCATTTTTCCAGATAATGAAAACGTCATAAATGAATATACCACGGAACTAGAAAACCACAGAATATACATAGACGAGACTGTGAACACGAACATTCCAACTAACCTCCGTGTGCTCCGCTCAATCCTGGAGAACCTGAGAAGCAAGATCCAGAAACTGGAGACCGACGTGGCAGCTCAGATGGAGTACTGCGGCACTCCGTGCACCGTGAGCTGCAATATTCCCGTCGTGTCCGGCAAAGGTAACCATTGCTGGCTACCGGCACCTCTGTAGGGATCCAGAAGAAAGCACACTCCCTAAGAACAGGAGGCTCCCACAGCCGCACAGGAGATTTCCCAAGGAGCGTAGTGTAGCAGCATGATGTGAGGATATTTGCAGGACGCTGTACTCTGCCTTGGGCCCGGGCCTTTACCAGTTGTGGCTAAGCGGGATGGAGGGTGGCCCTGTGGGCGTTTCCAGGGAGGCGCTCATAGGCGGCCGAAGAGCAAGTAGGACAGATGACCGGGCCCTGGAAGGAGGTCCGGATTTCCCCATCCCTCAGTTTTATTTGTGAATGTGCCAAGGAACAAAAAAAAAAAAAAAAGAAAAAAAAGAAAAAAAAAAAGGAAAAGGAAAAGGAAAAATCTTCTCTTTTTTTGTTTTTATTTGCTGGGCAGATAGAATTCCTCACACCTCAGTTCAATGTTCAGTAAAAGGAAAATCCCATTTCTCTAATACTCTGAAGTGTTTAGAATGGAACAGTCCTCCATTGCTTATGTAAACAGCTGTAACGACCGGGGATAACTGTTAAGTAATTACGGTGTTGCGCACTGAGCGTGCCATGCTGTCTTATGCTTGCAGAATGTGAGGAGATTATCAGGAAAGGAGGAGAGACGTCTGAAATGTACCTCATCCAGCCAGACAGCTCCATCAGGCCGTATAGAGTGTACTGTGACATGACCACGGAGAACGGAGGTAAGGCATCGGCGGGGCTCGCTGGCGTTAGTGTGAACACCAGGAAGGCAGGCCTCGCTCTGGCACAGCTGGAAATGCTCTGTATAATCTAGTAGCTTAAGCTTGAAGATATCTATGATCCGTGATGGGCGCAAGATAAAGCATTTGTCATTTTCAAGGAGTTTCAGAGTGCCACTGGCCATTTCCTGTTCATATCTATGTTGGCAGAAAGTACGTAGGTAGAAAAACAGAACAAGTGCGCAAAGCATCCAGAGGTCCCCTGCAAAGTGCTATTATTTGCCATTGGTTAACATCTGCTACTTCTCTTTCTCTCAAAGGATGGACAGTAATTCAAAACCGGCAAGATGGTAGCGTTGACTTTGGCAGGAAATGGGACCCATATAAACAAGGATTTGGAAATATTGCAACCAGCGCTGAAGGGAAAAAATACTGTGGCGTCCCTGGTAAGTACTGGAAGCGCTCAGTGAGGCGGCTCTGTTTAGAATGGGATTGCGTTCTGTCCAAAGAAAAGGCACAGCGTCAGGAGCCTGGGCATCGGTTTTGAGGAGGGAAGTAGAGTCGAAGTGTCCAGGCATGCGAGCGAGTAAGAAGAAGGAGAGAACAGGTTTGAGTTTTTAACGATTTTGTTTTGAATAAGATTTTATTTCAGTGTTGTTGTCTTTTAGGTGAGTACTGGCTTGGAAATGATAAGATCAGCCAGCTTACCAGGATGGGACCCACAGAGCTTTTAATTGAAATGGAAGACTGGAAAGGCGATAAAGTCAAGGCGCAATACGGAGGATTCACGGTGCAGAACGAGGCGAACAAGTACCAAATCTCACTGAGCAAATATCGAGGCTCGGCTGGCAACGCTCTGATAGAGGGCGCTTCCCAGCTGTCCGGGGAAAACAGGACCATGACTATTCACAACGGCATGTTCTTCAGCACCTACGACAGAGACAACGACGGCTGGTACGTGCGGCGTTGTGCTCGGGTTAAGTCTCCGCTCATGGGATGCCCCGGCTTCGTTCCTAATAGACAGCGCAGCTAACAGAGATCGTTACTCGGTCGCTGACTATCCACAGGTGTACTGTGCACTTCATGTCTCACCTGACGGCATTTTGACTAGATATGAGGTAGACATCACCGTTGTCATTTTACAGGGGAAGTTTAGGCACATTAATAAATGATACACACAGCGAATCCCCTCCCTTCGAAAACTGTGGAGTTGGAGGCAGAGTCCAATGAGCAGGGTGGTGGAGAATGGCCAGTGAATGCTAGGTGGGTGAACAGATTGCCAAACTGAAACTCATTAATCTCTAGAGTCTGTAAGCACCAAAAGAAAATGTGAGGGGAAAGAGATTGCGTCATTTGTCTAAATCACTTCATTTCAAAGGACTAGGGCTAAAATTATAGCACAGTCACTTTCTGAATTATAAGTCCTTAGAAAAATGTCTGTGCACTTATGTACTTATGTGCATATGAAAGCCTTCATTCTGTTTACCAAGAACCTGTAGTACTAAGGCAAGGCCTCCCCCCCCCCCATTTATTTGCTATTGGGCAGAGAAGGCCTTTGGTTCAATAGCAGAACTTCATGTATGGCCCCTGAGGGAAAGGGCACCGCACCCAACTGAGCACGCCATTCTTCTGTGGGTACTGCACAAAACTCCTGGTCATCACTGTAGTCTTGTTTCTAACAACCTCAACCATGCTTTCTTTCAGGGTGAATGCAGACCCAAAGAAACAGTGCTCCAAAGAGGATGGTGGTGGATGGTGGTATAACCGGTGCCATGCAGCCAACCCCAATGGCAGATACTACTGGGGCGGACAGTACAGCTGGGACATGGCGAAGCATGGCACAGATGACGGGGTCGTGTGGATGAACTGGAAGGGGTCTTGGTACTCATTGAAAAAGATGTCGATGAAGATCAGACCCTTCTTCCCACAGCAATAGTTTCCCAAGTGTAGATTTTTGTTCTGTGTGTGACAACTTCTTTTTTTTACATTATTGTTAAGAGAATTCCCTTTCATACAATATGTCCCTTTAAAACTCCCAAACTACTTTTAAGCTTGACTTTCTTTGGGGGGGGGGAAGGAGAGGGTAGGATAAATGACATTAAAAATGGCACACAATTTGCTTTTGTATTCTTCATTTATCTTACCTTACCAAGAAGTCCCTGAAGGCTGGGGATATAGCTCAGTGGCACCAACACCTGCCTGGCAAGAGCAAGGTCTCTCGCTCAAACCCCAGTACCAAAGAAGGCAACGAAAGAATAATGATAGATGAAGTTAGTGGATTCCAGCTGATTGCAAAAGTTTCACATTAGAAGAGGGATAATATATATCTTTGTAGAAAAATGATGAGGCAAGCTGAAATCTTTTGTTTAAAAGTATACTTTAAAACCCTATTTATTTATGTAAGATCTGTCATAGAAAACTTTCAAGAAGATGTATGAATTAATTAAAGCATTCTCTGTTGTAATGAATTGTTTTCTTACTTCGTGGTTCCCTCAGCCAATGAGATGGGTTTTGATCTCATAGGACAGGGAAGTATTTGCCACTTTAAGCAACTAGGATTCTAGAATTTAATGTTTAGGGTTAAAATTGAGGACCAGGATCAGAACTCCCAAGACAGCCCTCAGGATCCAGTCTGCGTGGCTCCTTCCTAAGGAACATGGGGAGCTTGGAGATGCAATTTGCATGTGGTCCATGGAAACTAGGGCTGTGCTCTTTTGCAGTCGTACTAGAGCTGAAGTAGGAGTGATTCTCTGCTCCCCCATGTCCTCCTATGAACTGGACGGATCACCCCAACATTCCTTCAGTGGACCTCTGTCCTCATGTCCTAAAGCCATCCTCTTAAGCTCTGCAACTAACCAGAGGTGAACAGTTGCTGTCTTGAGGCTGTTGCTACTCCCATAATTCCTCATCAACTCCAACTTTTTAATCAATTCCAATTTACCTGGTTTCCTGTCCCCAAGTTCCGTCCTCAGAGGCCTGAGCTCCATCCTTCATCTCATGGGTTGCCAGAAAGAGAAAAACAGAATAAGCCAACCAAGTCACTTTCCTGCTAAATGTTAGTTCTTTGCTATCCATGTCCAAATTCCCCAAATCGGAGTTCCCAGGGCAGGGCTAACATGGCTTATGTCCTCTTCATTCCAATGCGATCTCTTGCCACCTGCGCCACTCCCTCGCACTACACCGATGGGTTTCCATCCTTCCAGGAGAGATCAAACCTTTTTTAAAATTTCCAATGGCTTTATTGAGAAATAGTCGAACTATAAAAGTATAAAGAAAATGCACTTTGGTTCTCAGCACTGCAAACTAAGAAACAGCCCTAGCACCCACATTAAACATTATAACTTCATGAGTTTGAGCATGTGTGTGCATATGTGCTGCTACCTCGTGATCAAGGTGTTCGATGCATTCATTACCTCCAAAAGCTTTGTAGCGTCCCCTCACTTTGTTCTGCCTTGCTGGGCTGTAGCAAGAACATCTGACCAACCTCTTAACAAATTTTTAAGTGCAGGCTATTCCATTCTCTATGGGCATTATGGCATATATTTTCTAGATTCTACTCAAAACTGTAACTGTAATTTTATACTCACCAAAAATTCCTCTTTCCCCCAGCCTTATGTCTTGGCGATCCTTTTTCTTTTTCCATTAATTTGACTATTTAGACACCATGGAACACCCTTGCTCACTCTTGGTGAGAACGTAAAATAGCAAAGCAACAGTGGAAAATAACAGTTGATTCTGAAAAAAATATTAAATGGGATCACTGTAAAATTCAACAACACTTCATCTGGGTCTGTGGCCTGTGGCCCTGTGGCCCTGTGGCCCTGGAAGTATCATTCACCATGGCCAGGCCCTCTGCACAGTGTTCTTACTGTCAACAGCCATGCTCCCAGCATCAACAACAAGTCATTCATTTCCAATGCTCCCCTTAAGTGTCAGCACCCACAGAATTCTTTCTGAAATATGTGGAGAATTTGTGGCATTGTTCAGCAACTAATGGTGGTCATCAATCTGTGAGTCAGACCCTCCCTGCTTCACTAATGAATTCTCATTCTGCTTTCAGTTTAGAATGAACAGCCTGTCAAAACAGCTGATTTTCACAATGTATAAACATTGAATGGCTAAACCCATTATCAAAATTAGGTTATCAAAAATATTATAAAAATTTTGGTGTCCATGTCTCCATATAGGAGTCATTAAGAATAGAGCATTTCCTCTGGCTGAAGGGCACTGTGGAGAGAGTCACCATCAGACCCTTGTTCAATCCTTCTGCACACACACACACACACACACAGGACCTAAAGAGTCCCTAGAGCTTGGTGTAATGCCACAGATAAGAGCCACTAAACTCATCAATAACTGTTATGGTCAGTTATTAATTAACGTGCAGATGGCAGAAACAGATCCCCAGGGTAACATGAACATTGAAGTAAAGTTCCTTGTGGCATCATTTCACAGAAATGCTACACTTTTGATTTTGTCCATTCAGCCAGCGCAATATTGATTAGAGTAAGGCTGATACAGTTAGAACATAGAAAATAAGGGGCTGGGGAGATAGCTCTGAGGCACAAGTGCCTGCCTGGCAAGTGCAAGGTCCGGAGTTTGAACCCCAGTCCCGCAAAAAAAAAAAAAAAAGAATATAGAAAATAGCCTCTAAAAATACATTCAACTATTTCTTCTTGAAGATAATATAAAAAGGAGGTGAAAGCTAATTAACTGGTCAAATCTATCATATGACCTGAGACCACAATGTATTTTACTATGCAATTAAGACTGAAAGCTGTGGCACACTATAAAGGTTTTGTGCTTGGGGTGTCAATTGCTAGCTCCTCTGCATTTAGGAACCAAGAAAAACAGCTAATCAGTGTGCTCAAGGGGTCTTTGTTCTGGACTGACTACAGGGCTTCCATGGGGAGCAATGCCCAAAGGCCTAGCTCCAGTGGGTCAGATGATCTTCCGCTTAATCATTAGAAACTCAGCATCTTATCCACTGGTCATCTAAATCTGCAAATGTTTCGCTCTTCAAATATAAATTTCCTGGTACTAATCTAGGTTTATTACATCAGAGTTTGTTTCACCTGGAAATACACAAACAATTTCTGTTTTTCAATCAATATCCCAAGAATTTCTAGCCCCTGGCTAGATGTGGGGACTGCAGATACAAGCTACATTTGTATTCCACCAAGTCTTCTTCTATTTTCCTTACCTAGCATCTTCTTTATTCAAATGGCAACCGTGACAGACTTTAAGTCATCATTCTCATAGCTGCCAGTGCTGTGTTCTTTGATGACCACTGCCGGTGTATAAAATTGGACTTGGAGTGTCTCTAAGGGTCGAAACACGGTCCCTGCTCCAAGCTCTCACTGTCTTGTGACCCTTTAGGTACAACTTCAGATTCTCTTAAGGGGCACACAATATCATTACATATAACTGAATCTGCCCATGGGACCAACCAACCACTACTTTTTATCTAATTCTGTTAACCAAGACGTAGCAAGAACATAACCATTTTTACTGACTTAATTGTAAGCTATTTCTCCTTCTAACATTTTATTTTGAAAATGTTCTCCTCTAAGAGACATTTCAAAAGTAGCTTAATGAGTATCTTTCTGTCCTTCACCTAGAGCAGCTGACTGTTTGCTGTGTTTTGCCTTATCTCTCCAAAGAAGACATTTCGGGAAGTTTTGCAACAGTTTGGGTGGGCGAGCAACCTAGAGGTCATAACCCTGTAGAGGATCGGAGAGACAAAGGTGAGCTTAGTAAATATTTTCCAGCATTCTCTGTAGCAATCCATACCTAACTTCAGCCTTGAGCTGATGGCCGGGCAGACACAGGCTCAGGAACCCGCTCTTCGCAGCTCAGCGCTTGCCCAGCTCATCCGTTTCCTGGGTTCTATTTGTGAACTGGCACTTTAACCTCTCGGAAATGGAAGGCAGATGGTCCAGATGTTGCTCAAGAGTTAACTGGAATCTCTTCTGTGGGTGATTTTACTCCCTTCCAGAACACAGAAGGCCTTTCTGACATCATCCTCGATCAATTATGGATTTTTCACCATAAATAAGATTTATAAATTAAAAATACAGTATCTCAAAACTAGTTTTTCTGTATAGTTCCTCAGCACAGAACTCAAACACATACACAAAACCAGAGTGAAATCATTCTGTATTCAAAAATATTCAGGCATTCATAGATATAGGCATACATGTACACATCTCTAGTTCAGAGTGTGAAAGTTCCATCACATAAAACAGAAAAAGATTATTCTTTTTTTTTTTTTTTTTTTTTTTTTGTCTTTTTGAGATAGGGTCTCACTGTACAGTTCAGGCTGGCCTTGAGGTCAGTTTTGTAGCTCAGGCCGGTCTCAAACTCACGCCGATCGTCCTGCCTCAGCCTCCCGAGTGCTGGGATTACAGGCGTGCACCACTACGCCCGGCTAAAGAAGCATTTACAGGTCTTTTTTACTATTTTGTTTTTTGGGACGGGGAATCAAACTCTGGGCCTTGCACTTGCTAGGCAGGCGCTGCGCCAATGAGCTACATCCCCGGCCTAGAAAAAGATTATTCTTAACACAGTATACTTAACTACTGTCATTGACAACGTTAGGGATAAAATATCATAATTTTTACATGTAGGAATAAGTGTTCTTTTCCTGACAATAGAATATTTACAAAAATTAATCTATGTTGGTCCATAAAAAAGCATGAAGTTTATGAAGTATTTACAAAGGAATACTTTTTAAATAATAAAATTCATAAAAAATGTGGGCAGTTCCTCCTTTGAGATGGCTTACTCCAATTCTCTTAAAAGATATAAAAATATAAATTAAGAAAGCCTAGGTTTAGTTTTGTTGTCTGACGGAATGGCAGATGAATAAGAGGATCCTACCTTTGAGGAGGAAAAGGAAGAAATTGGGGGAGGGGCTGAAGGTGGACAGGATAAAAGAAAGAGACTTTTTTCCAAAGAATTACAATGTATGATGTGTGGGTTTGGAGATGGCCAGAATCGGTACACTGGGTCAGTGGATATTCTTGGAGACCTTGTCACAGAGTTCGTCACTGAAGTGACTCTCAAGGCAATGTCCATTGGAAGACAAGGTCGAGTACAAGTCGAAGATACCATCTTCTTGATTCAAAAGGACCCAAGGTTGAAGACTTGTTTATCATGAATGAAGAATTAAAATGAGCTAGAAAAGCATTTGATGAAGCAAACTATCAGTCTTGACACCTTCGTTCTTTCTGAAGTTTCACGATCTTTGGAAACCATATGTAACTTTATCTTCTACAGTAATAACGTCCTGATGTTGAGGCATGTGCATGAGGGGAAGAAACGAAGTTTTCAGCCTTTACTTTCAGGTCTTTGTTTTTGGAGCATTTGATTTGAGTCTTTAATTGCCTCTCTTTATACAACCATACTTGAATTACTTACTAGATTTTAGTGACTATGTATAAGTTAAACTACTTTGCAAACCATGCAGTCTCTTCTGACTTTTGGTGTCTAAAGAGTGAACTTTCATTTATATACTACATATATTCATGCCATTAGAAGCCATATTCTAGCTATTTAATATGTAAAAGCTCAGTGGCCTTTTTGAGTATGACAGCTAAGTCATGTGCTGCATGTATTCTGGCAGCTCTAGACAATGGCTGTCTGAAAGTGTATACACAGTGAACCACTTTGTGTTTCTTTTAAGGAGAGGATATTGGAAACTAAGTTTTTGTAGGAATGTTTATTTGTCTTAAGAGATAATTCATTTTACTATCTTGTCTAAAGATAGCTCTTTGTTTGGGGGAAACTTCAGTTTCTTATCAGTGCTTCTGTGTGAAACCTTTTTTTAAATTTATTTCAAAGCTTTTTGGCTTATACCATACTGCAGATATTTATTAAGTTTTAGGAGATCTCATTTTCCCAGATCAATGCTTCTAAAAGTAAATGCTTTCAGTAGTAGGGACGGGATGTTTAAATGGCTGGTGGCAAGATAAGCATTTGGAGTAGTGTTATACTAACAGGTTTGTAAGTGCTTATTCATTATTCAAATATGTACTTAACTAAAACCATATGTAGAGGCTGGGGCTATAGCTCAGAGGCATAAGTGCCTTCCTGGCAAGCCCAGATTTCAATCCCTGGTACCACACACAGACACACACAAAAACCATGTATGGCTATAGAAACCTCTTTGTGTAGTTCAGGATACACAAGTTTCAACATGTACTTAGCTTATTGTATAAAGTTATTATTGCCTTTAGCTTAAAGGATTAAGATTACATTTAAAGAGATCATTGAATGTTATTTTTTGAAACAACTTTGTGTTGCCACTTATAAAAACATTATAAATCAAAATTGGGGAAATTTTAATTTCTTAACCTATTGATTCAAGGAATAAATTATGAAGTGTTTTTAAAAAATAAATTAATTAATTAAGAAGACCTTGTCCATGCAGACCTAGGGGGGAAAAATTGAAAATGAAAATCATAGCTTTTCTATACTAAAATTCAAAGGAGAAAAAAATCTAGAGGATGAAAGAGAAAATAGCTCACCAGAAGCTATACGTTAAAAAGAGTAAAGAAGAATTATCATAGGAGAGAATATATACCTAGAGTTCCAGAGAAACTTTTGTACATTAAAATTGAAATTTCAGGGCTGCAGAGATAGCTCAGTGATCTAAGTGTCTTCCTGGCAAGTGAAAGGACCCAGGTTCAATCCCTGGTAGCACTTGATGTGCTGGCCCCACACTGCCTGCCACAGAAACCAGGTGTGGTAGTACACAGCTGTCATCTCAGCACTGGGGAGGCTGAGACAAGAAGATCTCTACAAGTCCAAGCTGCATAGGGAAAACCTATACCAAATAGATAGATAGGTAGATAGATGGATAGATGACAGATAGATAGATGAATAGACAGATAGATAGATAGATAGATAGATAGATAGATAGATAGATAAGATAGATAGATGACAGATAGAATAAAAACAAATTGGAATTTCAATTCATCAGGCAAAGAATGCTTTACTTACTTTAATAAATGGCTCCACTATAAGCAAGACAAAAACAAAAGCCCAAAGTAGACTTTTGTCATAGCATATTAAAATAAAGTCTGTATTAAATGTATAAATGTAAAAGAAAATATGTTTTAAACCATTTAAGATGTGTCTATAATCTTAAAGTAGGGGAGAGACACTTATGTAACACAGACTATATTGCATAAATGAGCTCTGACTTAAAAGAATTCACAGTATGGCACCACAAACAACATAAATGTGTCTGTTTTGAGGTACAAATGGAGGTAATGAGGCCTCCGAGAGCATTTTAGTTCTTCCCGTGGAAGGTGTGAGGGAGGGGTTCCCAGAAGCAGGGCTACCTGAGCTGTTTTTAAAGGGATCGAGCGGCCCCTTCCTGTCAATAGATAGCACAGCGTAGTGAAAAAGGCAATGTAATTGACCAGTGTAGTTGACTAATGTAATAGATCAATCTGTCCAAGGTTTCATCCGCTGAGCTCAGAGCTGGGAGCTGCACTGTCTTTTACCGGCTTTTCTACTGCCGATACACAAAGGATTACATCAACCCAAGAGAAAAAGGTGAAGAAATGTGGTATGGCCAAGAGCAGCAACTGGGGATCTCGACGCCTTCTCTCCTTCATAACAGAATCTTAATGATAGCCTTGCCATCAAGCCTAAAGCAGGCATATCCCAGCCTCTCTTGCAGCTATGTCTACCCACGTGCTCAAAGTGCTGGATAAGTTTTACTCAGAAGTGCTACTTGGAATAGCCCAGAAGATCCCAGAAAACAAAGAGAAGATTCCTATTCTTTCTCCAAGCAGTCAGAGGATGTGATATTTGGACCATGATGTGGGTGGCTCCCTGGAGACAGTGGGGATGATTTTGTGAGCAAGACATCAGTTGCTGTCCTGTTGAAGCAATGTGTGTCAGCCCTAGTCCCATGTGCTAAAGATGAGTGCTAATGCTACTGTAATGATAAGTGCTTACATTTACAGAGCTGTCTCAGAAAAAAAATATCATGACTTCAAAAGCTGAGACAGGGTTATAGTCTAGCAGAAATCAAGAGACTAAATCAGATTTAAGAGGTAGCAGGTGTTGACTGAAAACTGCAGCACAGGAGGAGCACCGAAGGCCAGGCATTAAATTTTGTAACAAAATCATTGCTGATGTAAGGAAAGGAATTGTAAGGCAGGGGTGCACATACAAAAGCCATGTGAATGCAAGTTTCTCCGGGAAAGAGACACCACGCAGTGAATTAGTAATTAATTGCAGGGAGAAGAAAATAAAAGAGCAGGTAAGGTGGAAAAGAGATTTTTTTGATGCCTTTTCTCATGCATAAGTTGTCTCTCATCATCATGACTCAGCTGATGTTGGCTGGTGTTCATTAAACCGAAAGAGTATTTAATCCTTTGATAATAAACACACAATCTTCAAGATATTTCAAGCAATCACCCCTACCCTTTTTGCAGTTGGGCTCCTCCTTTGTCGCCACCCAGGATTTTATTCTAAAAAGCAAGCATTTTCTCATTTCAACTCAAATTCACGGTGGCATACGTTCGAGTGTCGCTTAATGGGGACAGAAATGACCCAGATCCTGATGGTAGGAGAAATAACGCTTCTTTCAATTCTAGGGATGTTCTTATCCAACCATCCAAAGATTTGGACGTATCACATCTCTGTCAGTGGCTCTCGCGTCCACCGAAGGAACTGGACAATCCCTTCACGTCTGACCCATTAGTGAGCTCACCTCCCCTCTGTCCTCCACCCACCCCTCACTCTAGCCCCCTTCCCCTCCTCCGCTCCTGCCCCCCTTCTGTCTGTCCCTCTCTCTGTCCCTCTTTCTTCCACCTTTTCTCTCTTCTCTGCCTTCCTTCCTTCCTTCTTCCTTTCCTTTCCTTCTTTCCTTCCTTCTTTCTCGGGAGAAAGCAGTATGACATAGGGTTCCATGCAGATTACTGGAGAAATTTTAATACCATAGAGTGCCAGTGGCAAGTATTTCTCACTAAAAACCGTATGAATTAAATATTTGGTGCAGCCGTGGCCAACAAGACTGAACACATAACTCAGATCAAATAAAATAATAATCAGTGTAAGCACGCTGAATTTATGAAAATGGTATAGATCATATTTAGCGAGATGCCTTCAAACTATGGTTTGTTTTTAGTAACAACCAATGTGCCATAGCATACACTTTATGGCTGGTAAGAAAGGGAGGGCAAGTCTATACCAGGAGGGCTATGAGCAAAAGCTCAGGCTGTGGAGCACCTGCAAGTTTTGGAGGATTTTGAATGTTTCTATGCACTCAAATAAAAACTGAGTTTGCATTATGTTCTCTACTGGAAAATGTGAACAATAGAACACTGTTTGGCTCAAGGAGAATGCTGGTCCTGCCTTCCTGGATTCGCTTGCTAACGGAGGAGATGGAAACACTTTCTAAGTTGTGGATTCCTCTGCACAGGCCAGTGGCTGTAGAGCTCCCTGAGTTTTAACATAAAATGTAGGTTTAAGAATGTGTAAAACACACTTCTGTTTGTAGTAGGTTTATGGCACTGGGGACACTGCGTGCTGTGCAAAGAGGAGTTTCAGAAGGACACGAGGCAGGGCTGCAGACAGAAGCTCTTCTAATCCAATGCCCTCTTCCTGAAGCAATGCAGGTCCTTTGCCGTGTGTTTATAAAAAGTTTAAACCCCACAGAACTATGTAAAGATAAAAAATGCTTGCATACTTTATTTTTCAAAACACTGATGTATCACAGCTTCATTTAGGTACAGTAC
The DNA here is from genome assembly GCA_004027025.1 of Myocastor coypus. Lineage (NCBI taxonomy): Eukaryota > Metazoa > Chordata > Mammalia > Rodentia > Myocastoridae > Myocastor > Myocastor coypus. Next base: position 26,153 of record PVJA010003122.1, read on the forward strand.
AAAGAATAATAAAATAGCACCTGGAAAACTTTCACTTAGTTGTACAGAGTCGTGACTGCTGTGCCACCGTTTTCTTTCCACTTTGCTAAAGGATGGACACTGGGTCTCCCCGTGCCACACATCACCCCTTAGGTCGCCACTGGCCTTATTTTCATGCGAACAACCCTGAGGGAATAGTCTGCTCCTTTAAAGGGACCCCAGACCACCCCGTTCTCCACCTCGTAGGGGCTGTTGTCCCTGGGGTCGTAGATGCCTCCAGGATAGTAGACGCCATTGAGGTTGGCTGCCTGGCAGCTGTTGTACCACCAGCCTCCTCCGTAGACTTCAGCGCAGTTCTCTTCCCACTGGTCTGCGTCCTTGTCAAAGGTACTGAACTGCATGCCATTGTGAGAAGTGTACTCCGCCCCCTCCTCTGCAGAACCCTCGATCAGGGCATCGCCAGCGGTCCCCTGGTAGGAGGAGACCTCCAGCGCATAACCTTCCGCCTCGGAGCCCACCCGCAGGCGATACTCCGCAAAGGCCTCCTCGCCGGCCCAGTCCTCTAACTCCACCCTGAGCACCGAGCCCTTCCGAGTGAGTAAGTGGAGACGGTCATTGCCTAGCCAGAAGTCCCCTTCTCCTTTGTCATTCAGGTTGCCGAAACCTCTTTTGTAGTCTTGCCAGGTCCGGTTAAAATTCAGTGATCCATCCGTTCTCTGTTGGATCAAAAGCCATCCTCCCAAAGCGGTCTCTTGATCGCAATAAACAGAGAAAATCTTACTGGATCCTGGTGGCTTGATCCTGAAAATGCCACTTTGGGCACCTGCAGGATGTGTGTGGAGGACATCACCACAGTCTAAAAAGAAAATTAAGCTGGTTGGAGGAAGTTACTCTCATTTAGCTTTACAAAGACAGGGACGGCCAAATCTTAAAAGGTGACTACTGCCTCCCTCCCTCCCTCCCTTCCTCCCTCCTTCCCTTTCTCCCTCCCTCCCTCCCTCCATCCTTCCCTCCCTCCGTCCCTCCCTCACTTTCTCCCTCCCTCCCTCCCTTTCTCCCTCCCTCCCTCCGTCCCTCCCTCCCTCCCTTTGCTCCTTCCAGCCCCCTTCTTTTCTCCCTCTGTCCCTCCCTTCCTCCTCCCTCCCTCCCGTTTTTCCTTCCTTCCTCCCTCTGTCACTTTCTTCCTTCCTTCCTTCTACCCATGAGAAAAGGATGCATCTTCACTGGGATATAATTTCATGCAAATGAGAGAAAGTTAAATCTACAAAATGCCAATTTTCCTCAAACGGATTTCTAGTTTTCTTTGTACATGTGAAGAGCAAGGAGCCATCAAAAGTAGCTAAGCATCAGTTACTATGAACACACCTCATTTTTTAACCCCATCTAAAGGCCAGTGTGACGCACACTAATTGATTCGTTAATCGGGTGACTGTCCCTATATTTTGAGTGGTGAAAGAATTTGGCCAAGCAGACTAAGAACCGAGCTTCAGAAGGATTCATTCATTCATTGAGCACATTTTATTGAGTGATGACCCTCTGCCCCACTAGGAATACAGAGATTCACAAAAACAAGTTTGTTCTTCCTGCCCCAGTGGAACTTACAGTCTAGCATGAAAAACAGGTCAAAGAAGTGTAATAACTTCCAGAAAGTGCAGTAGAGGGTTAGGAAAGAAGGTCAAGGCGCTTTGCGAGCACTTTTTGGAAATACTTAACTAATGTTCAGGGGGTCAGGGAGGGCTTCCCCAAGGGAGAAGTGCGGATACCTCTGGAAGGCCGCGATCTCGCGTAGCCTCTCTTGACGCTGGACTCGTCGCCTGCGTCATCGTAGTCAAACTCCTCTCCAGCCTCGTCTGCCAATTTGAAGCCCTTGGCTTCGAACGCGGAGCCTCCCGCGCTGTAAGAGCTGCTGCTGCTGCTGCTGCTACTGCTGCTGCTGCTCACCACCTTTCTGCGAGTTGTGCCACCGCTGCTGGAGAACTCGGAGCCCCCCGCCGTGTGCGAGCCAGAGTCCCCGGTGAAGAAGCCTGAATCTGTGCCCGTGGCATGGGTCTTACTGCTGTACTCTTTGAAGGAAGTGGAGGGTGAGCCCGAGAACGCGGTTTCTTTTCCACTCGAAGACGTGTCGAAGAAAGCCAGCTCGCTGGCGTGCCTGGAGGCGAAGTCGTCGAGGCTGCCGTGGGTACTGAACCTGCGCAACATGTCCAGGTCTGCGCCCCCCGCGCAGTCGGCCGGGTCTTCCGAGTTCACCACCTCCTCGGTCACCTGCTTGCGCCCGTCAGGACCGATCACGGTCTTCGTGACGGTTCTGGAGCACGCATGCCGCGTAGTGGTTGTGCCCGTGGAGGTGACCCTGTCGTTCCCAATCAGGAACTCCTTCTCCCCCTTAGAAGTGACCAGCTTATCGGTATGGTACTCCTTCCTAGTTCCTGAGCCTAGGCTTCCTGATTCTTCAAACTCACCCCAGTCCGGGCTGGCAGGCCTGCTGCTACCATAGCCTGAGCTATCTGGCCTAAAACTTCCAGTAGCAGCGCCTCCTGGGGTCCGGCTTCCACCGTACGTTGTAGGCCCAGAGCTCCCGGGATTCTGGGACCCAGGGCCACCAGAGGCGGGGCTTCCTGAGACCCGACTTCCATCACTTCCAGACCCAGCGACCTCGCGAGTCCAATGGCCAGCACCCCCGGGCCCAGGCTTCCGGGGACCCTCTGTCTCCTGTCCTGACCCGTACGGTGCGGCGCCTCCTCGACCACCGCCCTTTCCCCCGGGCCACTCTAATTCCATTCTCATCTGTCGCATCTCCGACAAGGCCCTCCACTCTGGCGGGGCTTTCTGAAGCTGGCTCTTGAACTGAGTCGAAATCAAGTCTGTCACCGGCCTCATTTTTATCAGCGGTAAGAACTGCCTGTCTCTAGGCGGAAGCAACTCTTTGGAAATGACCTGCTCCAGCTGCTTCTGCTGCTCTTCGTAATCCCTCAGATTGAACTCCCGGGCCAAAGCCCTGCTGCACGACCCCTTGCAAGACCGGATCTTAATATCAATGTCCACCTACAGAGAGACAGAGAACGAGAGATAAACTGTGTGTATTGAGTTCCCAGAAGTTAATTTATTTTTTGGAACTGGTTTTATGCCTTTGGCTTCTAGTCCTATCCATCCATACACCTCTCTCTACTTCTGGAGAAGACTCTGGGCAAGACATGTTGGGTCTTACAAGACAGGGCTATGGAATGATTGGATTTATCTTACTAGGAGTGACTGAAGAATAAGCTGTTATTTCCTCCAAAAGGAAACACTCATGAAGGGGTCCTTCCTGAGGCTGAGGTTGAGGTCCCGGGCCTGTGATGTTCTAGGCATTGGAACCCAGATAAGATGCAACCTTTTCCTTTTGCAATTTACAATATATGTACCCTTGAAAATTTTATTTAATACCTCCCAGTTTTTCTTCTTCATCTGTCTATCAGTCTATCTATTGATGAATCAATACATATTACATGTATAAATATACAAATCCCTTGACTAAAGATGTCATGAAATAAATGGAATGTCTAAGCTGTTATTCCATCTCCTTATCATCTGTTTAAATTTCCAGAGTAATTTCCTCACTAGAAAGTGGGGAAAGCATGGCTGCTCTTCAGTGGATAATGGATCTAGCAGCTTTCTCTGCTAGTCACTCAGGTGTGGTTGTTGCCTCTTCTTACTTGCTGTTCAAAAACACAGCCATGGCGCACGCTCGCCCTGGGTTACCTACCTCCAGGCGCTTCATGTCTATCAGCTGGGCCCTGACGTTTTTCTGCAGAACCTGGATTTGCTGCGCTTTCTCAATGACTTTGCGCCGCAGAATCTCAATCCTGCTCCTCAGGTCTTCCGACACTTGGTTGTATGTATTGTCATTGTCTGTAGGAAACAGCGCAGATATTAAAGCAGCTGCTGAGTGACTTACAACAGACGGCACATTCTCCTCAAAAAAGAAAAAATGTTCTTATAAATATTCCCACATGGGGGGGGTGGTGTTGGGGTGTGCTCCAGACGTGTAACCTGTGAGTTTCAAGCATATTAAGCAGTTTGATTTGGATAACACCATGTCCTCCGAACATCCATGGTTGTCAGTTATAAAGCTCTAGTAGTATTTCATCATGCAAATGAGGACAAAGGAAATTACTCTGGAAACTTAAAGAGATAATAGGGAGATGAAATAGCAGCTTAGACATTCTAATGATTTCATCGTATCTTTAGTCAAGGGATTTGTTTATCTATACATGTAATATTTATCAATTCATTGATAGATGACAGATAGATAGATGATAGATAGATGATAGGTGATAGATAGATTGATAGATAGATAGATAGATAGATAATAGGTATTACAGAATTTTCTTACTGAAAGTCTTTTCTTTCCACTAGCATATTTGAAGCTGTACCCCCAAACTCTCCTGGGGTTGCCAGGTTCACCCATCTGTCAGCTGATCTTGTGTCACTGGCACTATCTTAGGCAAGTGCATCCTTAAGATGAAATGCAGCAAAGCCAGGCTTCAGGAGCTAGGAATTCCCTGAGCTCACTGTGCCAGCCCAGAGTAAGCAGTGTTTTCTGGCCCTGGCAAGAGTCCTCTGAGAAAGACAGAGGATAGAAAGCTTGGCACTCAAAAAGAAAAACAACCCGACAGTTACCCTCCGCCCAGGGGGTCTGAGAGCTGGCTTCCGAATCCTTGGCCAGCAGTGAGTCCTTTCGCTTCTGCACTATCACAGCGAGAGCATCTACTCACAAATTCCAGGCCGTCTCATTTTCTAAATCTACTTTTGAAGGGAATATGCTTAAATTAAATTCACCAATCAGAGTTACTTTGTTATCTTAAATAGCCTAAGCTAACTCTTCTGTGCTGGCCCCACCCCAGGGACATGGTGAGACAGCAATTGAGACTGGGTGTGGTGGCACGTGCCTGTCACCCCAGCTCTTGGGAGGCTGCAAACAGGTGGATCACTATGAGTCCGATCTAGTAGTGAGACCCTAAACACCTTGTAGACTGTTCCCTAAATACAAAAAATACAAGAATAAAAAATTAAACTAACTCTTCTACTTTAGGAACATGGTAAAAAAAATCATTGCCTTAAACTTCAAGGATATCATGGAGACATGTGTTTCTGCTCTAAACATTTCAAATTCAGCCATAAGAGCTGCAAGTGTACATCACTATTCAGGATTCATGCTACTGTTTTTACCATAAGCCAAAGCTCTGCTATTTACTACTCACTGTTGGATTTGGCAAAGTCCCCTCTCAAAATCTCCATTATATTCCTATATGTATGTGAGTCTTTACTGTTCTTTTGATAATCATTTAATGAGTTTTTCAGCTTGTTTATTCTTTTTGTAAAATCTTGATTAACTTCATCAATCAATCCTTTCATCCTGCATCCAGAAGGGCATTTGTATCCCTGAAAATAGAGAGGAAAAATTACTCTGAAGGTCTATGCCTTCCATCCAAAACAATATTCCAGGTTTCCACAGAATTCCCACTGCTTCCTTACCCCATGCTTCTGACCATCTGCAGGCTTAAGGTGGCCAAGAGGACTACTTAAAGGTCACACAGAAATGTCAGAGCTGTGATCCACTTGCAGACAAGTTCGACCCATGAAAGCACTCAGGTTGCTACTACTTGCATGCAGCTAAAACCCGATCTGTTGTTCATCCCATTAGTGACAGGGAGCTGGGGATGTTAGGAAGCCGTGCTCTGGAAGCAAGCTCCATCCCAGCTGTGGCCTTTATTCTAGTAAACAAGGACCTAGAGCATGATTAGCTCCTCTTCTTATTGGGGAAGTTTTCTGGAGTCACCCTGTGAGGCCGGCTCCTGTCCTTGGGGAGGATGCAGCTGCTCCCTGCACTACACTTACCCAGTCTTCATCAGAACAGAAGGGCCAGTCAGTCTCTTTGCAGGCAGACTGCTGCCTCTCCGTGAGTCTTGGGCCACGTGCTCCTCCTCCTTCTGCTAAAAAGTTTCCTTCAGTATCTGTAGTCTTGAAACACACACACACACACACACACACACACACACACACACACACACACACAGGCACATATGCAGAGGGAGGGGGAGAGAGAGAGAAAAAGAGAAGCAAAGTCAATAAGGTAGCCAAGAGAGGAGACCCTGTCCTGCCTGCAAGTCCCAAGAAAGAAACGAGATTACAAGGGAGTAATTTGTAGGTTCGTGATAAAAGGAGTATTATCGGAGTCAACCAAAATTACTCTCTGACACAATAACTTCTTTTTTTATTTCAAATGCAAAATAGTCAACCAAAAGTAAAAATAATAGTGGCTGGCAATTATTTGGAGTGCCTTATCCCTAGATGTGTACAGAGGTAAAAGTTTTCTATGATGAATCAGGCATAACAGCATGGAGAAAGATCTTCCCCCAAGACGTGATGTCCTAGGAAGCCAAGGCAGCTTCTGGATTTCACTATTTTTACTCTCTATCACAAATTTACAGAAATTTTGCTGGGATTATTTTAATTTGGAGTAGTTAATAAAAAAATAATTCATTTTTAGGAATAAAATTTGCAGTCTCATTTTTTAAAGAAAAACATCAGACAATAGTAATGCTTATCCAAGGAACTCCACACAGTTTGTTTAAGGAAACAAGCGCCATCATTCCACCTGGGCAACACAATAACAAACAAACGTCTTTCAGAATAAAACTTTACAACAATGAAAATAGGCACAAAATGAACATCCAAACAATAAGGGAAATAGTATAAGTAAGTCAAACCTGTGCTTTCCAAATAGTTAGCAAATAATTTCTATTTATCCCCCCCCCAAAAAAAGTTAAAATTAGTATATTACTATAGAGTATTAACTCTTTACCATTTGACATTAGGATTTATTAGTAGTTGCACCAGAAATAAATTGAAAATTCTGTACATAATTATATAAGTTTGTATATAACTTGGATAAGAAACTAGAAAGTAGTAGAGTTTCTTGGGTATATGTCATATTTGTATAAATTACAGTGTTTCAGAAATTCTGTTGAATGAAATCATTTTATATGCCTCTAGAGCTAAATTTTAAATATCATAGTAATATTTAGATGTTATCTTTAAAAAACAGATGTATTTTCAAAAAGGGTACTGCCCTATTAACTGATGTCTTCTAGTTTTACTCTGCATTTCCAAACATATCTCATTTGCTCCCTTCCCCCCGCCCTGGTCTTGAAACAATCAACAAAACAACCTCTTATACAAGCTGTACTAAAATTAAACATTTTGAACACATAGCAAGAAATTAAAAACCAGAGAGAATAATCATTTAATCAAGTGTCTCCTAGTATTGCAGAATGCCTCAGGATTTTATAGGGACAAAAATAGCTGAGTATGGTTCTCTTTTAAAAAGCAAGTAATAGGGATATAGCTCAGTGGCATAGCACCTGCCTGGAAAACAGAAGGTCTGGAGTTCAATTCCATATACAGAAGAGAGAAAAGTAACCGCGTGGGGGTGGGGCTTGAGGTGAAGCGCTTGCTTACTGCACACCAGACCCTGGACTCTGCCTGCCCAGTACCACAAAATCAACGAATGAATCGCATCAGTGTTGCAGTACTGCAAGAGGTCCCTGTTTCCCCTGAGAGTCTGCATTCTTCCCGCCCTCAAATTTCTGTCTCCTGGACTTCTCTTCCCTACTGTGCTCCTGTCAATCAACACACTCGGAGCACAGGAAGCTGGGAGTCTCAAAGTGCAGAGTTGGTAGACTCAGGCCTCCGGGCTCGTGGTGGAATAACCACTGGGGAGAAGGGGAGAAGAGAACATGGAAGGCTCCATACCCAGACTGTGCTGACCACACTCAGGAGCAGGCAGAGGGTCTGCGTCGAAAGCATCTTTGCCAAGGCCGGGGCTGGCTCCGGAGGAGCGCTCCAGCTGAAAGAAAGCAGTGCCTCCCGCGCAGCTCCCACGCCATTTAAGTCTGCCAAAGCCGGGGCTGTTAATCATTGCCGCCGTCCTGTTTGCGCTCGAAGCTCACCCTCTAGTCCTTTGCTCCTGCCGTTCTGCGGGCATCCCAGAAATTCTTGCTCAATGCCCGGCCGCCTGTTGGCTTTCCATCAGCTCTTACGCATTGGCATCTCGAGCCAGCAGTTGCGGGAAGAGCCCGTGTTCCTGGAACCCTATGATTCCGAGGGGAGGCACGGGTGAGCACAGCGATGCTCCCACTGCCAGAGGAGCACATGGGTGGCCGAAGCAGGCGGCTGCAGCCCTGTGAAGCAGAGAACCCAGCAAGTGGCGCTGCAAAAGACTCGCAAAAAGCAGTCTTTTTAACAAGCTGCCCCTGAAAGCCTTCCACAGCCTTTAGGTTAAAAATCATTCTCTACCCATAATGCTTAGGATATCATTGCCTGGAACCCAAAAGAACGGCTTCAGAATCCTACCTGCACAGTGGCAAAGCTGCCAGCTGTGCAACTTTGCCTCTGTATGCCTCAAGCTGCTCATTTTAAAAATGGAGACAATACGAAGCCACAACATAAGCTTTTATTACAAATAAAGGCGTGATGCTTGTAAACCGCTCAGAGCTGAAACTGCCACACGGCAACGCAGGGCGGCTGGCAACGGCTCCTGCAGAGCCGACAGTGCGTGGAGGGCACCGTCGCTCCCTCTGTCTTCATCCTCGAAACTTGAGAGTGGCTTTGGAGGTCCTAGCAGGGCACCGGTGTGCCGATCCGCCTTCCCTGCTCTTCATCTCGTACCAAACTTGCCGCTCCCTGGAACTGCCACCCAACCCAGCAGTTCCGCTCCCAAGCGTAGCCCCAAAGCTGAAATCAGGATCTCTCAGGCGACAGCGACATTCCTGTGTTTGCTGCAGTCAAGCTATGGAAGCAGCCTGAGTGTTCCCTAGTGGATAGGTGATTTAAAAAATATATAGGGCCGACCAGATAGCTCAGCAGACTAAAGCACCTGCTTATGCAGAGTTCAGGGCTGGGGTTTGATCCCCAGCCTGTGGTGCCGCCTCACCGCCCGGGGTGCCCTGAGGCGGCAACTGAGACTTGGCGTGGTGGTGCGCGCCCGTAATCCCAGCACCTGGGAGGCTGAGAACAGGAGGATCACTGCGAGTCCAATCTGTGGAGCGAGATCCTGTAAATTCTGTAGACCCTGTCCCAAATACATAAGGAAAGGCGATATATATATAGCCTTGCAATGGAATGCTATTCAGCCTATTAAAACATCAAGTCCTGTCATCTGTGCCCACACAGGTCAACCTGCAGACGTGGTGAATGCCCTAAGCCAGACAGAGCAGGCTAAATGCCACGCCATTCGCTTATAAGCGGAGTGCACAGAGGCACATTCCCAGAAGGAATGTGGAGAGCTGCACTGCTGGGAGTGGGTGCGTGGGGGACGGAGACGCAGGATTGCAAGGGGTGGAGTCTCAGGTCTACACGCCGAATACTCGAGGGATGTGCAGCGCCGTGGTGACAGCCGACCGCGCTGGGTTTCACTCCTGAAATCGGCTAAGAGGGTAGCTTTCTCATTATACAAGTATACATTTATGTATTTTAAAACTACATGAGGTGACACATACAAATCACCCAAAATGCATACATCAGCAAAGGTACAGCTTGTGTAGATGTTCTAGTGCTGAAACTTTTTGGAATATTATGGAATTAATACAAGTGACCTTTCTGTCTGCTCAAAGTCGTAGCTATGAGCTTCTGGACGCTTATTAGTACAGCAAGCTGCTGAAGTGGGTAGACATTATTTTGGTGGACTCTGTACACGATAACGAGTCAAAGCATCGGACTGCCCATGGAGGAGGTAGGGGCCGCGTACATTTATTTAAAAGATGTACAGGCAGAAATGTAGAAGCTCCACAGGCAAGCGAGTGAAGCTCCCACCGGCTGTGAGGAGGCTCTGGGTAGGACGCCCATGAGGACTCTTCATCTAGGAGTTTCTAAGGGAGTTGGAAGTGAGCTCAGGCCATTGCATAGCAATACAAGCACTGCCCTGTGAAAGACTACATATTCGTTAGGGTCATATCTGTAAGTGTGCACAGTGTCCATGCAGGGTTCACGAGTCATTGAGCTCCTGCCTGCCTGATCGTGATCTGGGGAAATCCAGGCAGCAGAAGGATGCCTGGGAGATGTTTTTCTAACCTTTGGAAGGTCCTGAGGCAGCAGATCTCATTTCCATTTTGAAGCTGCAGTCCTTAATGCCCAGTAGAATGTTAATGTCTGTCTCACTAATTCCTGTTACCATTTCACAACGTATATGCATTTCAAAGCATAAGCTATTCATCTTAAGTACAATTTTTGTGGTACTAGAGAATGAACCCAGTTGCTTCACAATGAGCTACATCCTCAGCCCTTTTAAAATTCTTTTTATTTTTGAGACAGTCTCACTAAGCTTCCCAAGATGTTCTGAAACATAGTTTTCCTGCTTCAGCCTCACAGAATGCTAGGATTAATGAGATTAATGATGTACACCACCACACTTGGCCAGTTTCTATCGTTGTTGTTGTTATTTATGCTACAATAAAACTAAAAACAATGGGCCAAGATTTGCCAAATATAGTAAAGTAATACAAATCTATTTAATTAAGTGTGAATTTGAATAGTCCATAAAAGTAGTGGGTTATCAGCCGAACTGACAATGTCAGAAGTTGTTGACTTGAGCCTTTTACAGCTTAGCATATTAATATGGATTTCCCTATTAAATCTTGTGGTTAGACTTTTCTTCTGCATGATTAAGACCAAGTTAAAGCAAGACCTATGTACCCTAAAGTATAACTTTTGTATCTGACAAGTTCAGTCAAATCCCCTCAGGATTTACCCTGACACTATATACAACTATTTGTAGATCTTTTGTCGGTGTCAGTCATCTGGATGAGTCAGAGCCATTGCCTGACCAAGTTGTTCTCTGTGAAAGCCTGAGAGAATGTTTCCTCTCTAGGTGACTCTTCTTAGGCACACTATATATCTTCAATCCCTTTCCTCTGTGGCCCCATAACCTCCTTGAACAGAACATTTCAGACACCACTGAGTTATGGGGTGTTACAGTACAGGATCTCATATGTCCTGAGTCCTCACTGAACTTGAAGGGCTAGGGTCAAAATGTTGGCTATCCTTGTCACCCTTCTTTTTCTCTAATTTTTTGGTTTTCAAACTTAAGTTGTTAACCACCCAGAAGAGAAGTTTAATGATATTGTTACCCTATAATATAGGCACTTGAGTGATCTTAAGATCACTGTCTTTCTGAATATCAAAAACCTTAGCTATAACATGGAACAGGGATTTTCCAACCATCATTGATATTCTAAACTTTAAATCCCTCTAGAATGTGAAAAAAAACAATTGCACATCTTTTCTTGTCTCTTATTCTCTTTTATTACCTTTTGCTTTCAAACAAACACTTACCTGACAGAGAGTATAACAATAATAGATATGACATTTGAAACAGTACACATTGAGAAGATGAGAATGATAGGGCTTCCAAGCATGGCTTTAGTATTACATATTGCTATCCTCAGTGTGGTTCTTAGTTCACAGATATCAGCATATAGAGTTAGTGGATTATTTTGCTGAATTCATGCATCTACAATATTCAAATAGCAATGGAACACCCATCTCTGACAAAGCAAAACAAAAAAAGGGGATATAAATGAAGGACTATTTTGTAGTGAAAAAAATAGGAAAAAATATGCAGCTGCTCTCTCTTAGTTTTATACTAATAGTGTTTGGAGACAAGATATCATGTCTGCAGCTGGTACTCTGAATAACTACTACAAAGACAATAATATGCAATGTGTTAATTATTGTAACTGTCCTACAAAGCTGTTTTTTTTTTTTTTTTCTTTTTGTCTTTTTGAGACAGGGTTTCACTATGCAGTTCAGGCTGGCCTTGAGCTCACTTTTGTAGTGCAGGCTGGTCTCGAACTCCCACTGATCCTCCTGCCTCAGCCTCCCGAGTGCTGGGATTACAGGTGTGCGCCACCACGCCCGGCTCTATGAAGCTGTTTTGAAACTCACAAAATAAAGAAAATAGCAAATATACGCCTGATCTGGTGGCACATGCCTGTAATCCCAGCACTTGGGAGGCTAAGGCAGGAGGATCGCTGTGAGATCAAGACCAGCCTGGGCTACACAAGTGAGTTCAAGGCCAGCCTGAATGAGGCCTGGGACCTGCCCACGCTCTGCCTTGTCCCAGCCCCAGGTATCTCCTTCCTCCAGCCAGGCCCTGCTTCCTAACTGTACGCTCCGCTAGTAATGGGTCCATTGATGAAGTTAGTGCCCCATATCCTATTCATTTTCTTTTCTTTTTTTTTTTTTTTTTTTTTTTTTTTTTTTTTTTTTGGTCTTTTTGAGACAGGGTCTCGCTATGCAGTTCAGGCTGGCCTTGAGCTCACTTTTGTAGCCAAGGCTGGCCTCGAACTCGCACCAATCCTCCTGCCTCAGCCTCCCGAGTGCTGGGATTACAGGCATGAGCCACCACGCCTGGCTTCCCTATTCATTTTCGAAAAGTTTCACCTCTAGACACATGTCCACTTTTTTATACAAACCATAACACCACCCTAATTAAATTTACAAATTACGCCATACCCTGGTCCTCTCAGTTCCTCTACCCTGCTCTCGTTTTTCTTTTTCCTACACCTCTAATCATCTTCCAGTGACATTACACAACACAATTACTTTGCCTACTGCCTATCTTTCTCCCACTGAAATATGAATTCCACAGAATCAGATTATCGCAAGTTATAACTACGGATAATTGTTTCATCAGCCCCTGACACAGAGTTGTAACATAAATTAATATGACTTGTCAATGAAAAAAGTTTGAATTGAAAGAAATATGGCTGTGTTTTAGTGTAAGCATGTCTTATATAGTATTTGTGGTGTTCTTATACTAAATTATTGTTTGTATTGTGTATCTGAAACTCAGACTCAACAGGGCATCCTGTGATGTATCTGGCCATGAGTCCTAGCTTTGCTCCAGTTGAGCTTCCTACATGAAGCTCACACGGATGGTAATAATAGCTAATATGTCCAGGGTATTAAGTACTGAACACTGTACTGGACATTTTACTGGATGCCTGATTCAGTCTGTCCAAGTAAAAGCAGGCTCTTGTTCTTCTAGGTCTGTTGCCCTGGCTTCTCTGCTCCTGGTGGATTCCACCGTTGTGGGAATATTGCTCATTTCCTCCAGTACTTCATAAGCTCGAACACCGGCATATTTTATTTGTGTCTATGGTCTCTTCAGAGTACTCCTGAGGAGTACAGAGGCTCGTGGGTACCCTGCTGCATTGAGGAGAAAGCTCTGGGGCAGCCTCCCTGCGGTATCTGTCCAGGACTCAGGAGCGGTGGCTTTCATAGTCACTGTCCCTTTAAATCTCGACATGGCCATAGGGTGCTCTCTGAGCACTGTAGCTGTTTGAAGAAATCCTAGCTACAGTTGCCTCAGAAATTAGAGAGTGCTGACAAAGAAGCTTCCATAGCTTAGGAGGACACTGCCCTGCCTCACTACCTGTACCCATAGGAGGGCAAATTTGTGGAAGTGGAACGCATGAATGAATGCTTTTTTACTCAGTATGTGCTCAGAACACACCCTAGGGCCATGTTGAGATTTTGTAGAAACCCGGATTACAGTCACACACAATTCCTCCTCCAGAAACACACTAGGCAAGGACAGAAAGGCCAGGTGGGACCTCAGATGTTCCCCTATGGCCATAGGAAGTGACCCTGTGGGACACGAACAGGATGTGGCAAAGTAGCTTGCAAAGTGTGCACTGGTTAGCTTCAAGTAAGTCGACTGAACGTAAGTCCGGAGAGAGTCAATCAGCAGAATACAAGTAAATTTGAATTTTAAAGAGACAGTGACTATGAAAGCCATCCCTCCTGAGTCCTGGACAGATACCACATGGAGGCTGCTCCAGAGTGTTCTCCTCAATGCTCCAGGGTTGCCAGGAGCCTCTGTACTCCTCAATTGACCCAAGCCTCTGCTCAAAGAATGCCTTCTGGAGAGACCACCTGTCTCTCAGGGAGAGCCACTGCCACACAATGCTCCTGAGCCTGCTTTGCCTTTCCCCACATCCTTTATCAGATAGTGCAGTGGTGCAGGATGGCCCTGAAGGAATTGGCTGGCTTCACAGAGAAAGGGAGTGAGATTCCAGCTAAGCAACGTGGGCAAGGAGCTTGTCAGGAGCAGATAAAGCTGGAAATTGGTCATATGTGAGTGGGCAGGACAAGGCTGCAGTACCTAAAGCAGTCCATTGCAGTTAGAGAAGCTTCATTAGCAGGGGTCTTTAGGGAGGCTTTCCATACTTGATGCCAGACCAAAGATTGTAGGTGCTTTAATTCAGTAAAATAACCCGATATAGTCCAATAGTCCATAACAGTAGTGAGTTGCCAGCACAACTGGCAATTGTCTGAAGTTGCTGACTTGAGCCTTTTGCAGCTCAACATACTCACAGAGCTTTATTTTTCATAACTTGTGGTTACACTTTTCTGCTGGATGGTTAAGACCAAGTTAAAACAAGACCTCTATAACTAAAAATGTGTGCGCATACTTTCTTATAAGTACTGGAGAGTAAGTTCTCTTTAGGTAGAAATCCACGCAGAATGATAAGAAGCAATATACACAAGTGTCATTTGAAAACCATAGGACAATAGGGTATGTTTTCAATGGCAAAGTGGAAACATTTTAATAAATTATCAGTGGCTTAAATTATAACGTGCCATTGCTTTGCCCCTAGAAATGATTATGCTATTTTCCTTGGCTGTACTGAGAGGCTTATTTACTTACATTTTTTTCGAACTGCTAACCTATTTCATCAATTATAAATATATGAATATAAGAATTTCCCCTTTTGTCATTCCACGGAAGAATGGAAGAACTAGAATAGTGTCTGTTTGTATTGCATATAATTTATACAGAAATGATAAAAATGTAGCTATAGTTATGCTTCAGTCCGAAGCTACATCGACTCATCACCCAACTACATAACCAGTCATCTAGATTTTTGCCATTGTGTAAATGCAACTTAAAAAGGCAAATTGGGGAAAAAAAAAAACTCAGAATAATAGCTTGCTTTCAAAGGAAGTGTTTGTTCTCTGGGGTATTGCTTATGAAAGTAGGAAACATTTCATGTTTCTCCAATTTATTTTAAGTGTGTCAGTTTTAAGAAGAAGTCATTCAATTATCTATGAGTTTAAATTAAAGGATCATCTATTGTGCACATGTCAGTCTTGAATGCTACATGCTTGAGGTAAAAAGACAAAAATGTGATCTTTTACTTTAGCAGCATATAGTCTGTGAGCAGACCAAATAATTGTACAGGTAGGAATTTACTTCAAACAATATAAAATTCTAATTGTTGAATTCAAATCAGTGAGTACCTATATTTTCGTATGTAATTATATATAGTTTAACATAAAACACAGAATAAGTTGTGTCAGATCTCTTCTGAGTGCTCTCAGAGCATGAAGTGTGATGTATTATTTTCATACGCTTTGGGTTACATTCTGTGTAAAATGTCCCTATCCATTTTAGATTTCATTCAGGTCTCAAAACGTAAGATGCATCAAAAATATTACTCATTGTGTCTCTGATCAGAAAAATCTATGTGAATCAGTACCTTTAATATTATATTAATGACAAGATGATAAGGTTACTTCAGGAGGAAACATTCTGTTTAAAACATTACTAGATTCCTGTAAGGAAAGTCTATAAATGCTTCCCAAGTTTCAAACCACTGGAATTTTTTAGAGTGTGATTTCCTGGCAGGTTTTGCTTCAGGTTTCATGGACCAGCCTGTGGAAGGCCTCCCAGGACGACGCCGACACGGCCACCTACTCCTGCATCTAATGGTTGCTCCACCTGTCCTCGCCCTCCAAGGGCTTTGCAAAAGTTTTTTGTTGCCTCGCTATCTACCAAGAAAGGCCGGTGAGGTGATAATCTGTGTAAGAGCGACCAAGGAACATTCCTACTCCAAATTCCACCAAGTCCCAGCTGTGCAGAGGGCATGAGAATTTCTAGAAATGCACAGAAACGATGCTGAACTACACACTCACGTAGAGAAGAAGTAGTAGAGCTGCTCTCTACTGCTAGATTCTTTTGCACCATGTTTTCCTTTAATCTTCTTGTTCAGGGAAGAAATATACCAATTCCCTAATAAGGAAACTGTCTCCAGGTTAAGGGCAATTGAAAGGAATAATTTTAAAGGCATTTTTAGAATTAAGATCTAGCAGTTTCCAGTAACACAAAGGGTAATGCCAGTTTTCTGTACTGTAGTTAAATGTGATGTGCTTCTTCTTAAGCCCATTCAGCCAAGCCACCATTAAGCAGTCAACAAATCAATTAAACTATGTTTCAAGATAAATTTAGCTTGAATTTAAAGCACTTTTTGTTAGATTTGTTGATCTAATAGAGAATGGTTTATAGAGAGTGTTTTGTGTGTGTGTGTGTGTGTGTGTGTGTGTGTGTGTTTTCCTGTATTTAGGTCAGGGTTTACAGGTCTATAGGGTCTCACTATGTAGATCAGACTCATAGTGAGTCTCCTGTTTTCAGCCTCCCAAATGCTGGGGTTATAGGCATGCACTACCACGTCCAGTCTAGCTCAGCATGCCCCAGGAACAGGCCAGCATGGCAAACTGGGGATCAAATCCCAGCAGCTGCATTCTGCAGAAGCAGGTGGTTTAGTCTGCTGAGTTATCTGGCTGGCCTGAGAATTTATTGATCTAATAGGAGAATGAGCCATTTTGGGACAGGGAGGGGAGTTCTGGTCACTGACCTGTGTCAGATGCCTATCTGGCCCACTGGACCAGAAGGTGCTAATTTCAACATCATAGGAAGATGTTGCTTGCCCCCAGGAGACGCCCAACCCTAGTTACTGCTTCCCCTTCCCAAGGCCTGGATGTCTTCACCCACACCTCCAGGTGCCACGTTTGGTGCAGCCTTCATTGAGGGCCCCGTTCCTTTCTCAATGTACACTGATTTCTAGCTGACTCAGCTGCCTATACTAACATTTTACAGCTAAAAACTGCAGAACAAATGTGACTGAAGACACGTGAGAGTTAATATAGCTTGACGTCCTGGAAGGAATTGTGTAACAAAAAAGAGACTTTTGTGTAAGAATGATGAAGTATAAGGACAGTATGAAGTCAGGCTGGAGTCTGGCAGAGCGATTGGCACTTTGCTTTGTCAACTGGGCTGCAGCCATGTTCCCATCGCAGGAAACTGGGTGATAACACAGGCAATGCATACATGGTGTATTTATCCTTAAGTATCAAATTAAAATTGTGTTAGAAATAAAAATGATCGAATTTTAAAATTATATTGAGAAACCTAACCAATGGCGGATTCAAATGCTCATTCAGAAATAGCAATATTAAGGGCAAAACCCAGCTGAGTTTCCCTTTTGTTTTCTCATATGTGGAACCTTTCGTATCTTATCTTACTTGACCCCTGCCATGGCTTTGTGGTGTAAGGAAAGCAAACGATGAAGGAAAGCATTTCCAGCCCAAGGTCTCTTCAACATCAGCTCTTTATTTTATTTATTTTTTTTTTAATTTTTTAGTCACATTTTAACCAACTGTCCCTGAGGATTTGGAAGCAGCTGCTTTTATCAGACGGTGGAATCTGCCCTGCGCTGTTTATTTAGGGAAAACCAACAGAGAAATGTAGGGCAAGTCCCCTGCAGCTCTCTGGGGTAATTTCACCCTTCTCCAGCTCCCAGGGAAAGAAAACAGGGGTGAGGAAACGAGAAGCGGCCACGTGGCCTGAGAAGTCTGGAGTTTGGATCTGGCAAGCAGATTTTGTCCCAGCTGTGGAGCTGATAAAGCTTCATGATCCTGAGTTTGCCTCGGTTTGTCTGCCTTCAGGTATTTCCCAATGAGTGGGAAGTGAGCAAGAGCTGGGGCTTTGCCTGCCTGCCTGCCTGCCTGCCTGCCTGCCCTACCGGAAGCCTTCTGAGCTGCTAGGGAGCAGAGCTCAGGTTCTGATAGTCTGGCCCAGGATCGGGGCTAAAGATGGTCCATTTGGACCAAAGCTCCTGCTCAGGGCCAATAATTACTTTTCTATCTTTCCTTTGTTCCTTTGTGTAGACCATTTTGGGGGAATGATTGTGATTTATGTAGACTTTTATGGGCAAATTAACACTGTGATAATTGTTCCAAAATACCTTGAGGATCCTTTTCTTCCTAAGAATTTTTATCATCGAAGATATGTTTTCTGCCCATAACATAATATATTTAGATACTAAGTTAAAACATTTTTTAAAAATCAATAATCTTGGAAAATAAGTAACACTCACTTTATAACCTCTGGACTGAAAAGAAAGTGAGGGAAATTGTACCATGCTCAGTCTTCTGGCAGAGTCTAAAGCAGAGCACTTAGCTGGGCATGGCGGGGCACACCTGCAATCGCAGCGCTCTGCGGGGATTGCTACGGAGGTGGGGGATTGTTAGGAGTTTACGACCAGCCGGGGCTCCAAAAAGATTCATAAATAAATAAGTAGCACAGCACTGCTCCCTTTTCATCTCCACAAAACCTATTCTCTGTCACTTTTCTTTCATTTTGGTTTTTAAATTATTTACATTTTGCATTTCTCATACAATAGAAGCCATGAAAGAGACCTGAGGATGGAAGAGGCTATAAGGAGAAGCGGGGAAGGTCAGTAGAAAGGACCAAGACGTGATGTGCATGTGCGCCGGCCCCGTGACGGCAGGGGAATGCACACCTTAGGTTTCACAAACATACACTGATAGAAATAATAAAAAATAAAAATGTTAGGATCACAACATGTGGTTACATTGTAAATATAAGAACCACTGGCCAGGGGGCCAGGGAGATAGTTCCGTGGCACAAGTGCCTGCCTGGCAAGTACAAGGTCATGAATTCGAACCCTTGTCCCCCTTCCCCCCCAAAAAAAAGAACCACTGGCCACAGAACTACCTTTCGATGATAATGAAAGTTCTTTTCTGTTGGCCGGGGACTAGCATCAGGAGCGTGGCTACTGCCACCAGGAAGGACATCCTGTGGAAAGTGCCCAGAAGGGCACACCTGCCACAGAGAAGGGAGAGCTATCAGTCCTGAAATGTGAACTGTAGACTCACTGTATTTATAAATGGTAAGGGACAGTTAAACAGAAAAAAATAAAATAAAACTGTGTTGAGTAAGAAGGGGACTAAGTAGGGTGCAGAGTGCTTAGTGTGTGCGGGGGAGCGCTGATCACTTGTGTGTGCAAGGCTTTGGCACAAACACCAAGTGCACACAAAGACCACAGCAGCTGCTCTCCACGTGTTCATCTCAAAGCACCAATTTTATTAAAAACTGTATTCACTCGCAGGCTTATTCATTCACTGACAAAATATAATAAGAATAATTACTTGAGAAATGACAAAGAATAAGGATATACAAAACTTAGGCTCCATTATTATTATTTTATTCAAAAGACAGAAAATTACATTTCAGTCAATACAGCCAGAGGCAATGTAACTCCAAGAAAGTGTTCTACGTGCTGCTGCTTTTGTGCCCTGAGTTTGGACCAGTGACAGTGAACCCACTGAACCCAAGGCCCAGCATTCTAACACTGACATGTGTAACTCAGTGCTACCTCTGCAGTCTAAAAACACACATGCGTACAATGCAGAGAGATAGCGACACACCTGCAACTCATTAGAATGGTTCTTTATGAAGAGGAGGGTGGGAAGGAAAGGAAAGGAAATGTAAATGAATGAGGTTCTATCCATTAGTCGAGAGGCTGATCCAGGCTTGGCAGGATGGTGCATGCTTGGAATCTCAGTGCCCTGGGACACTGAGGACAGAGGACCAAGGGACTCAGAAGTTCAAACCCAGGCAGAGTAATGTACTGACTCAGAAAGATCTGCCCTCAAAGGAAAAGGTAAAAATGGCTGGGGGTGTAGGTCAGCATGGAGGCCTGGAGCTTCACTCACCTCATGAGACAGAGACAGAAACAGAGAGACAGAGACTGATCAGCATAGACAGATCCATGAGGATGGTGTTTGACTAGGATTAGCTCAACTTCTGTACACACGTACACACGCCTGCATGCACGCACACACGCATGTGTGCACACACGCGTGAGGTGAGTATGTGTCCTTCCTCTGTCCTGAGTCTCTTTAGCCAACTTTGTTTTCATGTACTTCAATTCATGTTACTGTTTTAACCATTTTCTCACTCAAGTTCTGTCTGCTAAACTAAGAACCCATCGGGTAGACCCACGCTTTCGCCCACGTTCACTGTGTTCTTCGGTCTTCACCCTCAACGTGGAGTAAGCCAGAGGCTTCCAGTACACGTCCCTTGGCTAGTGAATAAGTGGCTGGAGTCCAAGGGGACGAGTCAAGGATCCTGAAAAGATCTCCGGCTTGCTAGCTGCATGTAAAATTCTTCCTCTCCACTCACTTTCACCCTGACCACACACCTGAAACACATCCTTTAAAGGATAACTACTAAGCTTTGGAAGAATTGGAAAAAACCCAAGATTTGAGAGGTCAAGCTTTAAAGCTGCCACATTTTAGGTGTCAACTTTTTAAACATTTCCAGTGTCGGTACTTGACTAATCAGTAATTGCTCGCCTGTGTGGATTTTAAGAGCACTTGGGAGCAGTGTGACTTGAAATCCTGGCACCAGAACTGTTGTTGTGGTGGTAGTTGTGGTGGTAGTTGTGATTGTGGTTGTGGTTGTGGTTGTGGTTGAGGTACTGGAGACTGGAGCTAAGGTGCTACCCTCCCACCCCACCCACTTCTCTGCTTTGTTTAGAGACCGATTCCTGCCAAGTCTCTGTGTCTCCCTGGCGGGGCCCCACCGTGACCCTCAGCTTCAGCTCCCGGGGTGCTGGCACTACAGGTCAGCTTTTACTGCTTGCTGTGCTAGGGATGGAACCCGGGGCCTTCCCAGTCAGGCGCTCTCCCTCCGAGCTATACTCCTAGTCCCTTTCCTCTTGCAAGTTTCTCTCTGGAGGTTTTCAACATGTGAGGCCCTCCACCTCAGACTTGTGTTTAGTCTCCCCATGTGGCAGTAACATGAGTTTTTACACATTTGGATAGCAAGAGAAAGAGGAGAGCAAGAATCATCTGCGATTAGAGAAGTGAACCAATGGTCTCTGTCTCTGAAGGGGCTTGAATGCTTCATCCTTAAGCAGGTATTCAGTTGCTGTGTGGAGACAGTCTTCTGAATTTCTACCTTTGTGAAGACAAGTTCTGCATTAGCCCAGAAGCATCTTCCGTGCTTCATTTCTTAGGTGGTAACTGCTTGACATTGACACTACAAGTTTATAGCTAGACAGGTGGAAAATCGCAGTGAATCAACCTTACTTTGGCTTTTATAACTGATTATAAAATTAAAATATGCTCACTGCTGCAAGTCACATAGAGATATTCCAAGAAAAAGTAGGAGTCCCTTCCTACGGATGAACGTTGGCTGGTCCAGCAGATAGCGATTATGTTCACCGCTACCCCAAGAATTCTATAGGTTCACAGAAGGAATCCTGTATTAATCCTGATTCTAGAAGTACTGTAGTTTGGAGCCTGAAAAGGTGGAGACAGGTAAGATTGTCTCCAAGAACAGAGGGAGTCTGTTGTGAAGGTCCCGGACTGGAGTGGTGACCTCTGGGATAAAGAAGGTGGTGGCAGGCAAAGTGCTTAGCAGGTAGACTGGCAGCCTCGATCAATAACTGGATATGAAGAGAAAAGAATGAGGAGACTCGAGGATGAGTGGCCTGTGGGGGCTCAAGAGCTGGGAGGGAGATGCAGGGCTGGGAGCAGAGGGTACTGAGGATGCTGTGCCCTGAGCTCCACATGCTCAGTGCGGCAGCTGCTGCAGGGGAGACCCGCAGCAGTTGGCAAGTGAATGAATGAATGAATGAGTGAGCGAATGAATGAATGAGTGGATGAGTTAGTGAATGAATGAATGGGTGAATGAATGAATGAATGGGTGAATGAGTGAATGAATGAATGAGTGGATGAGTGAGTGAATGAATGAATGGGTGAATGGGTGAATGAATGAATGGGTGAATGGGTGAATGAATGAATGAGTGGATGAGTGAGTGAATGAATGAATGGGTGAATGGGTGAATGAATGAATGGGTGAATGGGTGAATGAATGAATAAGTGAATGAGTGAGTGATCAGTGTACCTGCACAAATAAGCACAGCAAACAAAGAACTCAGGTTCCTTTCTCAGCACCTCACAAGAACTTGGGGTATACCCAGAAGGTGATCTGATGCTTTATCTTTATCTCTCCTGTAGAATATTTTAAAATCAGGGCTCCTGAGAACAAGGCAGCGAGGATTAAGGATGAACCCATGGAGACGATGAGAATCAATAGCCAAAGCCCAGGACTTTAAACAACCAGCACTTCCCTTCATGAAAGTAACTCAGTCTTGTACACAGTCCAGCGGACTCCCAGATACAGAGACTTCTTTGCTCCTTAGAAAGCTTGCAATTTTGGGACCCGAGCTGCTAGAAGCTGAATATCTCTGGCTCCATTCCACTTACCTCCCCATTCACAGATGAGAGAGTGGAAACAGCTCCCTGAGCCTCCCCTGGTCAGTCCCCACAGAGGGGCCCCCAAGATGGCAAGCGCTCTCAGCTCCAGCTGCCTGCTGTGTGTCCCACCGCTCAGTTATGTGTCTTTGACTTGTGCTTCTTGGCCCATATCAGAGTGTTGCCCCAGGTCCCTGCATTTCGGACACTTGTCCTCTGGAGAGCAAGAGCCCTAGTTTCCATTTCCTTTGTGTCTCCCTGTGCCCCAGGGGCAAAGTGCGAGGTTTAATGTGGAGTGAGTGCTCAGGCACTGCTGCTGGCTGCCCCACAGTGATGACGGAACTGGTAGAAACCGGGGGCTTCAACTGCCAATGAAGGGTACCACATATCTCATCTTAGGAAACACAATGTTTATTGAAAGGCATGTAGTTAAATTATCACCAGCACAAAACTGCTAGTGGAGTTTTCATCTGAGTTTGGTTTATTCTTAAAATGAAGGGAGTCTTTGAAAGTCCATTGTCCCATAGGAAAAATATTCTACTTCTCTGTTCAGACAAAGTCCTTTAAAAAAGCAAATCACTTTTGAAACCGTCTGTTAAACGTCTCCAGCCTATGAATATATAACAAAAATATATATTAAAAAGACATACCTCTTTTTTTAGTAAAACAATTAAATATGAATGCTTTATAAGTGATATATATAGGAAAATATAAACTCTGAAATTTTCTATTTTATTAATATTTTCTAAAATTTTAAAGAAATGATATAAAAACCATCAAGACAAAAATGACAAGTGATAATAATAATGTAGAAAAGCCAATAATTTTATTTTTATATACTTAAGAAATAAGTTAAAACATTCTCTTCTCAAATAAGCAATTGTTAACTCAGCTTTCAGTAAGTTGGGAATATAGCCAAAGAGTAGTTTTAATTTCTATGTAGGACTTAATATCCTTCAAGACGCCAAGCTGCTAAACATGGCAAGAGAGGAAAGGGTGGAATGGGGAAACTTCCCGCCCCTCCGGGTGGGCAGGTGGACCCTGGGAGTTGCTTCTCGGCGGGGCCGAGGGACTCAGTCATACTCTATGTCTACGTGGTGCACGGGGCTGACCTGCTTGGCGCCTCCCAGGTGGTGCTGCTGGCCTTCCCCGATGGACAGTCTGTTGAATGGGATGATCTTCATAGTGGTTTCCTTCATGGAATACCAGCGGGACTTCCAGGTGGCCCAAATAATGCCATTGTCGTAGCCATTAGGAGTAGACGCCTTTGAGTAAGTGCCACCTAAAGGGAAGGGTAAACGTATGCAACGCTGCTTTTGCGTTTCTGTACCTCAGGCTTCCTGGGAGGAATGACTGTGAAGCGCACTGCCACCTCTGTCAACCTCACAGCCCCATGAAGTGACAGAAAATATCCCTAAAGATGCCTAGAGTCTCCATTTACATTTAAAGGAAGTCACTGCTGGACAGCCCTCCCACCTCATTCGAGTCTCATGTTCACACCACAGCTAAATAGGGTGAGACCTCCAGGGTTGTCCCCTCAGTGGCCCCACCATGCTTGTCCTGCCTGGCCCAGCCACTGGGGACAGTCCTCCCCAGGCAGATGAGGCCCGTGGGAGCCCTACACAAGGCTCTGGAGTAGAAGCATGCACCGGCGTCATGCAGCAGGGCCTAGCTTAGTAGGCGTTCTTGTCCACCAGGGCTCAGAGACTTTTGTACATTTGACACTAAAGTGGACTCTAGGTTACCAGTGAGGTAACCCTGAGTCTTATGGATCCAGCAGCTCCCTGAGAGCTTTTCTAACTGGCATATTTCTCAAATTAAAGGTGTTATGAAACACCAAAGTTTACTTTGACTGGTCTGTGAAAGGCCGCTGCTCACTGGTCATGCCTGATACAGGGCTCCTGGAAGCAGAGCCCAGCTAGTGTGCTCACTGACACAATATGGTAATGTCAGGCCATCTAGCCCACCCAGGAGGTGTGGGTGGGGTCAGCAACAGTCCTATCTCCCATGGTGACAACTTCAGGCACAGTGACAAACCACTATGTATTCTGAAGCATGTGGAAGTCTCAGAGGGGCCCATCTTAGGTATTAGCTTGGCATTACTCACCTCCAGTTTCCAATAAAGAGCAACAGAATTGAAGTCTTTATTTACCACTGTTGCCCATTCTTTATATTTATCCATTCCCTTTTATAAAACACCCATCATGCACTAATCCCGAGCCTGAGGAAGAATGTCATACCTTGGTAATAAACTCCGTTGAGGTGGCCAGCATGGCATTTATTCATCCACCAACCAGACCCGTCTTGTTCTGCACAGTTGCCATCAAACTTATCATTGTCGCTGTCCCAGGTACTGAACTGCATGCCATTGTGCGATGTGAAGAACTTGTCGCTAGGATCATCACCGAAATCGAAGCCGTCGAAGGCGTCACCAGCGTCTCCACCGATGAAGTAGGCATAGGTCAGGCGGTACTTGTCAGCTTCGGCTCCCACCTTGAACATGGCATAGTCTGCAGTACTGGGAAGCAGCGAGAGGCACGTCACACACGGAGGCTTCTGGCCTCTGCCACAGGACCTATCCACTTGCAATGTATTATTCTCCTTCTTAGGACTAAAATAGTCGTGCTAAGTAAAATAATTTTTTTATCTGATACGAAAAATTGATATAGAAACGAGTGTAGGGCTCCAGCTGGAATGGGGTGACTGACCAATCTGCCAGGCATCCCAGTGGAAACTGAAAATTTCAACTATTGGGATGTTTTTTACTTGTTGAGTCCTAATGCTGAATCAAAGTGTATCCATGAACCTGACTCATTTCTCATCTTCTGCTTTCATTCCAGTGTTTACCCTGCACGCACAGCGGAGATGACAGTAATTATTGGGCAGTGAGTCATCACCCCTCGTACAGCAGGCCACAAGGAGGCGCAGCCCACTAGCCACCTGCACCTCTGGGCGGGGGAGGTCCTAGCAGGGGTCACCTTTCCCGGGACATCACAATAGCGGCCAGAAGGAAGGCCTGTCAGACACCACAGAAGCAAGGCCAAGCCGGGTCCGAGACACCTGAGCTGCCGGAGGCACAGAGGGTCTCCCTTCTGGGAGAAATGGCAAAAGAAGCCACACTTCCGTTGAGAGCAGGAAATAGCAAGCCTTGGTGAACGAACAGAGATGTCCAGAAATATTGGTCCCCTTTCCTCTTCTCTGGTGCTCAGGAAACAGGAGCTATTCCTACAGAAGAGCTACCGACTATGGTATGTTCTGGATTTGAAAATATCCTGTGTTTGCAGATTTAACACATTTCACTATTCCATGAGTGGAACACAAGGGTTAGATATTTTCACAGCCCCAAATGTCTCTGAGCCTAAACCACCAGAGGAGCCAGCAGACTGAGTCGCAGAGCAGCCTGTGACTTGACAGAGGGAGCTCTCAATGAACAGGAAATTTCAGCAGGCTGAATTCAGTTTTCAGTGAAGACTGTCATAAAGGGGTGAGTTCAAGGAGTAAAATAATGTGTATTAATGAACACATGTGTTATTAAGATGCTAATGACTCTCCTCATTTAATGAGAAATAAAAATAATTAATGGGTAGATTTTTAAAAACTACTTGAATTTAAGTCCCACCTCTTTCAGTAACCAGTCATGTACCTTGGGCAAGTTCATGATTCATAATGATCCTTTCCTCTTACAATAGCTATTTGGATCAGATTACATTTAATTTCATACCAATTCTCGTGCCCATCAAAAGATCAGTAATTAGCTACGAGTCTGCATGTTTCCAGGGTAAACAAGTTATGCTCCAATAATCAGCTCCATGGAAAGAACACATCTCCTTGGACAGACCAGGAACTCATCTGACTTCTGGGGAGCGTGACTACCAGATATGCTCTCTGCTTATGTCAGGTTGTGTGCACCAGGGGACCCATGGTAGGCAGAAAGGGGACAGCACAGATGGTCTCTGCCACAGAAGGCTAGGAATCCTCTCCACAGTACCTGGTTCTGCCGGTCCAGTCTTTGAGCTGCACCCTTAGGACATAGGGGATTGCAGACTGTGTGCTTATCAGATGAATCTTCTCATTTCCAAGCCAGAATTCTGTGGTGCCAGTGGGAGACAGATGTCCGAAGCCTTCCTTATACTGAATCCAGTTTTTCTTGAAATTGACACTGCCGTCAAGCCTCTAGTTACACAAGGGCACAAGCAAGAAGAGAGGACACATTACCACTTCACATAAAGGAAATATTATCAACATTCTCTCCAAAATATGCAAGGTAGGATTCTGCTGCCTACTAGCTCTGTGGCCTCAGGTCAAACGTTTCCTTTCCCCAACTACCAAATAGGAGTAAAATGCTAGCTCTGCTGACTGCTTAGAGGTGCATGGAGGACTGCATGAGAGATCATAAAAGAAATACTTAAGCGACTGCCTGGCCCATGGTCAAGTTTAAGTCAGTCCTAGGTTTTTCATAAAAGCCCAGTGGACTTTGGAGCTCAAGCGAGGTAGCACTGACTCCTGGAGCCTTGGTGTAGTGATCATCTTGCCCTCTGCACCCCCAATGCATAAAGGAGGCAAAACGTTGAAGGAAAAGGCAGCTGGATCTGCAGCGAAAGCTAGAGATGGGCAGGAGCCCCAGCTATACCTGTGACAGAGGGGCCGCCCCTCAGTGCGACGGGCGGCTTGAATCTGCATCTACCTGGAGAATGGATCATCAGTATTCATTTGCGAATGCAGGACTTCGCACTGCCGCAAATTTACATCACCACCATCTTCAATCAAAGCACAGACTGAAACCAGGCTGGCGAGCCAAATCAGACCCTGTCACTTATTACTTATGTGGTCTGGGGCCGGTTCTACAACCCTTCACCCTTCTGTTTCCTCCTCTGCCAGGGAAGAGTCATAGCTGCGGGGTCATGGTGTGGGCTAAGCAACAAGGTGTACGGGGGCGTCAGGCTGGGCAGGCAGGTGTGCATCTAGGGGTCCACGGCAAGGAGAACACTACCTTCTGCAGCACAGTCCAGCCATTGCCATTTCCCTCTATTTCACAGTAGACTAAGAACTGCTGCTTGGCTTTCAGAGGCTTGATAAAGTAGAGGCCGCTGTCCTTGGCTCCCTTGTTGGCAATGTCTTGGCAATCTGAGGAGAAAGGGAAACTTACTCCACTTTGAGATCTGGGTTAGCCTGTGCCAAGCTCAAAGCCGAGCTCTGAACCTGCTGTAAGTGGCTCCTCTCCAAGGGAGTATTATTCCTGTCCTGTCATCATTTTCAAACAACTGAGTACTCCTCAGGACAGGTCTGGGCCCTCAAGCCCTCAAGTTGAAGCTCTGGTGCTTTCCCAGCTACCCCTACCCAGCCATGCCGAGGCACCCACGACCTGGCTTCTGACGCATCTGACCGCACATGCTTGCTCACCTTTCCCAGTCGTGTCATGGATTTTCACGGTGTCCTTGCACGGCTCTTGGCACTGGGTTTCCAGCTGGGCCACCTTCTGCTTCAGGGTGGTGATCTTTTGGTTATTGGTGTTATAGATTTCCTGCAGAAATCTACAAATAGAAGATAACAAGAGATCAGATACTCCTTGCAGAAGATCAATTCTTTGTTTTTCTCTTATTTTTTAACCTTTATTATTTCAAGATCCCTTTCCTTGAACATTTCTTCCTGCTTGGGAAAACTGCAAAATTATATTACTAAATGGAGTGAATTAGACTACTGAGCATTGTCAGTATTTTAGTACACAGGCTCACCAAAGTCAATTAGCGCAGGAATATAATTTTCTTGAATTTTTATGCAATGTGAGGTATAGGGACCTAAATCTGAACACAAATAACAAAGTCCCTGTCAATAAACAAAGGTCATTGAAAGTGGTCATTGTACCCTTCCCTTAGGCACAAGGGGCTGACCAGAACCTGCACAGGCCATCTGCCCAGTTAAGAGGAAACAGCATTCTGGTGCAGTGACCCTTGTGTGCTAAAGCCGTGTCTTTTCCCCTGTGACTCTGCTGAGGAGCTTTGTGGGCTTCTGCCTGCAACTTAAGCAGGGCCTTATCATGCGCAAGATAGAACAGACGTTTCATCATTCCTCCTAGTGTTTCTGGATGCACGGCTTTGGAGATGGCTGTAGGAATTTTAGTGAAAACCTGTGTTTGCGGTATCCATGGAGTTGCTCGCAAACACTCAGAGATGACAGAGAACTACTGGAGTGCAAAAGCCTGTACATCTGGCTTTTAAGTACAGAAACATAGACAAAGTTCTGGACCACTTTGTCTCGTCGGTTTTAGACAGTTTCTACGTAACAGTCTCCTTTAGGCGTGGGCTATAGTCGCAACAGCTGTAATGACAACAGTTGCAACAGTGCCAACAGGGGCTTTTTGTTACTGAAAGAGAAAGCGTTCCTCTTGGGCCCTTGTCCCGAGCTGCCCTTCATCCCACTGATCACACTCTCTGCCGTGAGCTTCTTTTTGGGAAATAGCTGGAGTAAGATGAAAGCAGTGTCTGAAACTCTGCTTGGAGAGCTTGAGCGCCCGGCAAGCTGGGGACGCTTTCTTCACAAACAGAGGCTACATAACTGCAGGTCTGTACACAGGACTTGCACACAGTTTTGCAACAGTTTGTTAAGCTTAGTCTCTTCAAATATGTTCTGTCTGCTCTGCTTTTAATGGAATTTAGTGGCCAAAATCCTTCTCTCTTTACCTTTCTTATCCCTTGCCACCAATCTGCTGCCATTTTTATGAAGAGAATTCTTTCTGCAGCACACAAATCCCTGCCTCCCTTGGGTTAGTTAAGCATAATGCAAATTGGATGTTATATATAAAAAAAATCCAATCCCTAAGATTGCTTTCATTTAGACATGGAATAATAAATAAAGACTAAATCCAACTTCGAGAGAAATTACAAGCAAAATGCTCACCGAATACTTGACTCATGAGTTAAAATCAAGGCTTCATATTTCATGATTTCTTCCATCATCTTTTTGGAATTCTTCGTGGCAGTCTCTATCGTGCCTGCAATGCGATGGGAGAGAAAGAAAAATACTTTAGCAGGGAGAGCAGCAAAGCCACCGCAGCAGAGTCCCTCAGTGACTGCCCTAGCCACTCACTCGGCTCTGCAGGCCCACTCGGGTCAGGGCCGATCTGGATGGCTTTGACCAGTTCTCTGGTCTCGGAGGTTCTGTTTTCTGCTTGACGAAGGAGGTCCTCCAGCACCTGGAGGTCCCCGTCCACTGATGTTTGGTAAGTGGACAGGAAATTCGCAATGCCACAGGTGGTGGGACAGAAGCTACCCTGGAACAGAGCACAGAGGGATTGAGCAGCCCAGTAAAAGCACCACTCGAAGCTTGTTCATAGAAAAGAGAAATCACGACTGTATTTTACATACTTCAGAGTACCCAACGCACTGTACAATAATTATTTCTACTCTGCTTCCCTCTCCAGTTGAGGCAGAAAGCAAATTGCATAAAAATAACTTACAAATCTTTCATCTAAGATGCAGCAGTTGTCTCTGGTGGCAATGTACTGAAAGAGAAATACACAGACACTTAAGGAGTTTGTCACTTTCTCATCTTTCAGCTTCCCACCGAAACCACAAGTGTTGGGCACGGCCCACTTACTGCCAGGCACGTGGAGGAGAGCAGTAAGAGAGCGGAGCAGGAGAAAACTAAGCTCCGGGGGTGCAAGGACCAGCTCATGGCTCCTGGGTGCTCGGAGCTCCGAGCCTTGTGCTCAGTCAGCGCTGTGTCCTCACAGGCTCCACCTGTCCCTATTTGTAAGCCACAGCGCTGGTGGACACTGCGAGTGGCCAGCACTGGTCACGGGGTCCCTTACCAGAAGGGTGGGGGTGTCTTTCCCGTCTCTTTTTCCTCATCCTGGCTCCAACCTGTGCCTTGTCGGATTCCCAGATTTTGCACGCAGCTTAAAACTCCGCCTCTGCTTGGCTCCATGCAGTCCTTTCTCCTGGATCCAGAGTCCTCTCCACAGGCTGGTGAAGCATTAGCCACTGGGCTGAGGGACAGGGCTGCCTGTGTGACACAGCCTCTTCCCGGACCTGGCCCAGACAGCAAACACAGATCTGACCTCTGAGCCATCCTTAAGATGGGCCTGCCACCACCCCCAAAATTACCAAGAGGTCCTCTAAGCCCAGAGATGAGGCGACATTAGCTATTTCCGACCTGTGGCTACAGGAATGGGTAGCTTTGCCTTCCTCCATGTGCCCATTCCAGCAGAGGCCAGATAGGTATTCGTGCCCCTCTGCACAGCGTTATCTAGGTCCCCCCTTCCTCCATAGCTTTGCAGCTCTGTCTGACAGGCAGGGCCAGCTGACAGTGCACACCACAGCCACTGAGGGAAAGGAGCAAAGAGCCCCCCTGTATTCCCAGAGGAAACCCTGGGTACAGAGGCCAAGAAAATCTGCCTCCCAAATATCCAACTCTAACTGGAGAAAAAGAGGCTACCTGGGATGTTAGGGCAGGTGGATGCTGTCATCCTGACCCCAGAGCTTCTTCATGTGTTGGGGCAGATGTCCGTCATCCCCTGGGGTAGCTCACGATCGCGCACCTCTTAGGTCCTGCACTTGCATTACTGCTCTTTTCCTCCTCTGATGTCAAGCATACCACAGATAAGGATGAGCTGCCTTAGCAGCAGAAGTGTGTCTAGTCTGAAAGAAGTTCTTCCATGTTGAAATTAGACTCGACATCTCAAAGGAATATTAATTTTTGCATTGAAAACAATGACCAATATTTGGGCAGGAGTTGTAGCTCTGTGGTAGAACTCTTGCCTAGCACACACAAGGCCTGAGGTGCGATTCTTAGCACTGAAAAAAAAAATGTTCATGCTATGATACTAATTAGTAATTGCTAGAATGATGTGAATCCTTAGGCCTCGCATTCCATTTCTTCAGGGGTTTTAGTTACTACTAATCTGATCGCCATACTGCCAGCTAATTAAACGTTGGTAACATATCCTTTTGTCCCTCCCTCCTTCCTCCAAGCCACTTGTCAGTGTTCCCATAAACAAAACATCTTCAAATGTAGCTGTGACGACCCACACCCTCTCAGGAACCCCAAGTGTCTCCCTGCTTCCCTCAGAGCCAATGTAAGCATCGTGAGCATCATGCACAGGCTCTGCCTACCCATGCTGCCCTCCTCTATCCTGTCTAATCAAGTCCCATCTTGTGACAGCTGCCCACTCCGTTGTATGCAGTCACAGCTCTGGTTGTCATTGATGTCGCTTCTGTGGAGCCTTTTCTCTGCCTCATTTGCCTTCACTGACACTCATGATCTCTAACTCTCAGAATGCTACACAACTTTTAGGCCAGGCATGGCGGTGCACACCTGTAATCCCAGCACTGGGGGGGCTGAGGCAGGAGGATCGGTGCAAGTTTGAGACCAGCCTGGGCTACAAAAGTCAGCTGAAGGCCAGCCTGAACTGCATAGTGAGACCCCGTCTCAAAAAGACCAAAAAAGAATCCTGCACAACTTTAATGTCCTATTTCATCCCCCACTCCAAAATATCCCTGTTAGCACCTATCCATGTCGTATCAATTTCGCTAGATGTAAATACACTTTCATGGCCATAGCCGCCTGCCCAACAATATTGAACAATCTATAATTATTTGGTCACTTCAGTCAAACTGGGCTGAAAGTTATCCTGTAAAGTTTATTCTTTAGTACCTTTCAGAACTTCCAAATCGGGCTGGGGTGATAACTCAGTGGCATAAGCACCTGCGGGCAACCTCAAGGTCCTGAGTTCAAGCCCTGGTACCAAGAACCAAAAAAAAAAAAAAAAAAAAAAAAAAAAAAAAAAAAAAAAAAAAAAAAAAAAAAAAAAAAAAAAAAAAAAAAAAAAAAAAAAAAAAAAAAAAAAAAAAAAAAAAAAAAAAAAAAAAAAAAAAAAAAAAAAAAAAAAAAAAACAACTCTACATTACAAAAATGTGACTTTGAAAAAAGTAATAGTGAAATTAATGATTTCATATCGTATAAAAGAATACAGAACAATCTTCAAAAGAATGAAGTGGTACATACTTTCCTACCAGTGCTTGTGTTTAAGTAAAAAATGTCACACAGCATAGTGACATCAAATATCTTCTGTCAATGAGCACAGGACACTGACCTGTTGAATTTCAGGTAACAAGCCATGTACCACAGGCTGGAGCTTGATCTTTATAAACTTTAATTAGATGTGCTGATGTTTACAATATGCATAAGATTGGTAATTGGGGCTGTTAAAACTTCTCATATCCCAACTTTAAATTTGGAGCATCTGTGTTCTGGCCTTTTTGCTGACTTCCACTGGCATCTGAGATGGATTTCAAAATATTTTTAAAAGAATTTTAATTTGTTTCACAACGTGAATTCTAAATCACAATCTTATTAGATAATTTGAGGAAAAAAAATGGTCAGTGGCGGTTTAGTGACCTACCTGGCTCTGTACTATCTTGTACACTTAGGGTTATTAAATTTTAACCAGTTGTTCTCGCCTATGTTTGGTCAAGTTTTTCTCTGATAAATGATAAATGATTAATGAGTTCCAGGAAAGGAGAATATTCATTAAAGGAGATTTCCTGCACTGCTAGGCTTATTTTCTGAGACAATGGCATATGTACCATGTAAGCCAAAATACTCTGAGTCAGATCAGAAGGCTTGACTACTGGAGCCATAATTCTCCAAATTCCCTCTCATCCATTGTGTCCTGACTTGAGAATCAATCTATTCCTAATGTTCTTCCTGTGACCTGGCAACTGCCCCTGTGGGCCTCCTGTTTTGTTCTCCTGTGGCTCAAAGTTATTTGCTGAAGTTGAATTTGATTGGCTCAGCCTTGAAGACAATTCTCTGACTTGGTGACAAATGATCTAGTCCTGAAGCGTGGCAGAAAAGAGTTCCTGATTTTGAAAAGTGAAAGTAAAATCCATTCATTCTAGGTGTTGCACCGCACCTTAGTTGCTTTTTGTTTCTGTGTCCTCTTACTGTGTGTCAAGGAGAGACATGGAGAGATTTTGTGACGGAGGCCAAGCCACTGTGCAGGATTTAATCCCATCAGACCCAAGCCCACAGCCACCAAATACAAAGCTCTTCTTCCCTGAAAATGGCATAGAGACTCAAAACAACACTTAGATACCACCTCACCCCAGAAAGAATGGCCACTATAAAGAAATCAACCAACAACAAATGCTGGAGAGGCTGTGGGGAAAAAGCAACCCTTCTCCACTGCTGGCGGCAATGCAGACTGGTGCACCCATTATGGAAAGCGGTGTGGAGGCTCCTTAAAAAACTAGAGCTGGAAATCCCATTCAATCCAGCTATCCCCCTACTGGGAATTTTTCCAGAAGAACTGAAAATATCATATCATAGTGGTGTCTGTGCACCTATGTTCATAGCAGGAAAATTTGTGATAGCCAAATCCTGGAAACAACCAAAATGCCCATCATCCAAAGAATGGTTGAAAAAGATGTGCTATTTTCATAAAATGGAATATTACTCAGCTATAAGGAACAGTAAACTAGAAGTCTTCATATATAAATGGATGCATCTTGAACGTATACTCATAAGTAAAATAAACCAGACCTACATACGCAAATATCGTACAGTCTCCCTAGTGTGAGGATTCAAAAGAAGAAATTAATTAATTAATTAAGTAAGTAATTAATTAATTTGGGGCAGTACCAGGAATCAACCTCAGGACCTTGCGTTTTCTGCATTCTCAACCCCTATAACTTTTTTTTATAAGAGTGACTTAAACACAGAATGCATTTGGAAGAGTTAAAATAAAAATAATGTTTATTGAAAGTGTTAATACATAATTGTTTGATCAGTCTTACGTACCTATGTCTGTTGATCTATACTGATTTGGTGATGAAAATATGTAATGCAACCATTATGAAATTTTTCTTGTTTTGAAATTCTGTACTATAGGTATTCTTTAAAACAATGATATACACAAGGTGTCCTTAGAATCCAAGGTATTCACTAATAGAATAGGTCTTCACCAAGATTGATTTTAAAAATAATATGGATATATATATATATAATATATATTACATATATTGTATATTATATATAATATATATTATACATATATTATATATATTACATATATTATATATTATATATATAAACATGGGCTTGACTATAAGAAAATATATCTGTCCTGTCAGTCTTATCTCCTCTTGTGGGTAAAGCTGACTGATCCTTTACAGTCTTTTTCAAATTTAGGCTTGTATTCTGCTTTAAAATGGAAGGTTTCTATGCTGACTGTATGGTGCCAATTGAACAGCACCTGAGAAATGGCATCCTCTCAGGTTATAGGAAGAAGCTCAACACTTTTATGCCAATGAAGCAGCTTCTGTTAAGCAATCCATTTATAGTTCTAAGCTAAATCTGTGCCTTGACTCCTTAGAAGTATATATGCTCAAGTGAGGCAGAAAGCAAATGACTCACAGGCAGGCGGAAAACAAGTCCAGCCTCATAGTGAAAACGTCCCATCCATCAGGACGCAGCATGTCAGTCAGAGTATTTGCTCTGTGGATAAAAACAGCTCATGCAAAGTGAAAATTCTTTGTTGGTAGTGTATAAACAACGTGCTTTTACTTTTGTGATGTAAATCAAATACAGAAAACCACCAGGTGAAAGAAAGACAGAGCACTTCACTGTGGACAGGACAGGAGCCACAGGACTGGGCCACATGTGAGTAGAAGGAAAGGTGTCATTACACCCACAAGGACAGGCCAGAGAAGGAAGCTGCTAGACTCGCAGGAGGCACATGCGTACAGCCAAGGGGCGGCTCTCGCAGTGAAGACCTCATTGTTTTTCTGGCAACGAAATATGGATTGCCAAAGAGAGGCTAAGAAGAATGAAAAATATTTTGTCCACAGAACAACTCATCTTATCCTGCTTAACATCTACATTTGCTTTAACCTGCAGTTTTGAATGAAGACAAACAAAATATTTACGAGACTTGGATCTTTTGTTTCAAATTTGAACTGTTTGAGGTGGTTTTATTCCTGTGGTGTTATTGCACTATAGTTCTTTAAAGTTAAATCCACACAGAAGAGGTTCTATGTAAAAGCTTTTTATTGACATCTTGAGGGAATCTGCTTCTTCCATGAAAGGTTCCTGCCTTCTTCCAGGGTAGACTGCTATGAGTCCATTACCTTGCATGGTAGAGCCCTGACCTCCACTTGGCAAACAAAGACAGGGTCGCAAAACGAGGTCCAAAGCCTAAATATTTACTGAATGTTTTGCAAGAAAGACTACAGTGTCCACCACACTTGGTTGAAAACCCCTGAAGCTGCAGTTTACTAAGCTCTCATTTACTAAGTTTACAGGGCTAACAGGAACAAACTCACCCCTGAAGGAACAAAGATAAGTCACAATTTAGAACACTCTGTTTCATCTTTTATAAACAGCACAGAGGAAATTCTGTTTATTAAAATCCAGGAATCCCATTGCTTAATCATGTAGCCCCCAGGGTCACAAAGCAACCTAGTATCTACGTAGCAATTTGTGCCAATGTATCTCATTTACTTTGCTTTAAAAAGTGAATTCCCCCACGGGTCTATATCAACCCATGATGGACATTGGAAGTGTCTTCCTCACATTCTTTCTCTTATCCTTTCTTGCTAAGATGCCTTTAACTCTGACCAAAAACTGTACAAAACTTTCTAAGGCAATGCCTAGAATAACACAGGATCAGATACGTGCCCACAAATGTGGCTGCCAGACGACTGCGCACTATCCCTCCACGTTCCTCTGCTCCATGTGCAAAGCATTCACTGAATTGATACCTATTGCCTGGGCTATTCACCAGACCTCCCTCAACATACAACATAATGAGCAAAGTCCCTGATGTGGAATTCTCATCTTAGTGGGAAAAGAGGCAATAGATCAAGTATTATATATCATGTCAACTGGTGACGGGGACTGAAAATAAAAAAGTTAAGGGAACACAAGCATTTGCTATGCTAGGTTGGGTGATCAGGGACCTACTTGATGAGGGGGCATTTGCTGGGCTTGGAACAGGGTCATTGCTGCTCACCACTGCCACCTGCAGGGCCGCAGGTATCACACATGGGAGATTTGAAGCTAGTTTTTTTGTTTTTTGTTTTGTTTTGTTTTGTTTTGTTTTACTATTTAACAAGGTCTCCAAATTGCCCAGGGTGGGCATAAATTTGTGCTCCTCTTGCTTCAGTCTCTCAGAGTGACCGGAGTACAGGTATGTACGGCCACACCTGGCTTCACTGTGGCTCTCTGCATGGGACTTCACATATATTCAAGTGTTAGAAAAGGGAAAGCAGAACTATGTAATATTTTTAAACAACCCTACCCTATGCTTGAATGGCATCCATAATGTCAGCCCACACTAGTCACAAAGGGCGACACCACCAAGAAAAATGCCCAGGAGCCCCTAGTCGCAGCTTCTGCTTCGCTCCTGGAAAGTCCCAAGAACTGGCACTTGGGTTGCTCCGCTGACCTGGAGGGAAGGGGCCCTGTGAACACCGCAAGCGTGCGCCTTCAAGACGGGAAGCTGAATTCCAGGCGCTGGGAAGCGCAAGGTGCCCGCCCCGCGCGCTACAGCTCGGTCACACACTTGGTACCACCGATGCATGGCGGCAATTTTACTATTTCCTGTTTTGTGGTCGGCACAGCAGCACGGCTGGGGCCGAAGCCCGGCCTAACGAAGTGTCACAGCACCACCTGCCGGGGACCGTACTTTATCATTCTGCACATAATTTATTAAGCCGATTATTTCTGCTCGCCTACAGGTCTGAGTCTTTAAGTAAAATTACTCAGCGCTATACAGGCCTGCACCCGGACGGTCCGGGGCGCCAAGGCTGACCGGCACTCAGGTCGCGGACCCGGCGCCGCGGCGCACGGTCGCGAACGGCGGAGAGCGCGGTCGGCTCCGGCCAGCTGCGCGCCGAGCATCGGGGGCTACTGCGTCCACTACCACGGCGCCGAGTCAGCGGACGGAAGGCTGAGCGCCCAAAGGAAGGCACCGAGCATCGCTCGGAGAGCGGGGAAGGGCATCACAGCGGGCGTCACCCGCGCAGCCTCCATCCCAGAAGTGGCCGTCCAAGCGAAAACCCGCCCCGGCAGGCGGCCTGCGCGCGTGCGCTGAGTGGCGTCACTTCCGGCGCCGAGGCCCGATTCCGGAAGTGACCTCAGAGGTGGCGGCCGGCGGGCTCAGCGCTAGTGGTAGAGTCGCTCCGCTGCCAGACGGCTGGACTATACGGCGGCGTCATGGTCGAGGTAAAGGGACTCGAGGTGCCAGGGAGGCGCTTGTCCAAGCACAGCTCTTCCTCTGCAGTGGGGTGGGGGCGGAGAGTGATGGAGTCCAGGGAGAGGATGCTATTAGGGGAGCTGCGGGCCCAAGCGGGCGGCCGCCTCCCGGTGGCTCAGGGAGGAGGTCCGAGGAGGCCCCGAGGCGGAGGGGCGCCCGCGGCTTCTCCGCTGCTTCGGCCTAACGTGCGGGCTCCGTCCTGGGAGGCGGAGTCTTGCAGCCGGGGGACGGGACCGTGGGGCTCCATCCGAAGGCGGGCACCTTCCGCCCAGCCCTGGGAAGCCGGCCGTTTCGGGCTGTGATGCCGTTCCTCATCCGAACAGCTGCTCGCTCCGAGCAAGCCCTCTGCGCCTCTGCCCAGATGCTTTCTGTCCCATCCGGTCCTACGCCACCGTCGCCCGCCTTCCATCCTGCAGCCTCTCTTCCCTGGCCCGTGCACTGGCTTTCAGTGGATCTTTTTGCGTCCATTTTTGTTTTCCTGTGACTTGTGCTGTGGAAAACCTGAGTTGGCCCTGCTTTTCTTGCTTGAAACCCTCTACTGGCCCTATGGTACTGGAACAAAAATAGAGGCCGCTGCAGCGGCCTGGACGACCGCAGCTAATCCGAACCTCACCAGCCCTTGCGGTCTGGTAATAGACACAGCCCAATGCCTCCAGCCTGCCAGCTGCCCCGCATTTCTGCAGTTTCCGTTACTAATCTCCTTCCATGGCCCGGGATTCTTCTTATCCCCACTCTGGGCAAGGGTTTCTCCCTCTTAAGTATCACCTCAGAGTCATCTTTCATAATTTTAGTCCACTTTCCCCTCTTTTTCTAAACTCTTGCTTCTTTTAATCACCCTTTCCAAAGTGTGACGTTGGTCCATTCTTTCTCTGTTGTCCCCAGGGCCTGGGGACACTGGTTGCCTTTCATCATTTGCTTGGTAGCATCTGTACAGTGCCTGCCATTCGCGTAGCACAAGCTTGACCTTTACTCAGTATACACTAACCTCGGCCCGATTCATCTTTCTCCTCTGAGCTTGATGCTCATAGCCTGCTACAAGTCACTGTAGTGGCTAGTGTGGCACTTCTTAAGGACTTAAATATAGAAAACGTTTAACAGCCGGGCGTGGTGGCTCACGCCTGTAATCCCAGCACTCGGGAGGCTGAGGCAGGAGGATTGGTGCAAGTTCGAGACCAGCCTGGGCTACAAAAGTGAGCTCAAGGCCAGCCTCAACTGCATAGCGAGACCCTGTCTCAAAAACAAAAAAAAAAGTTTAACAGGTTTGATTCCCGTTTAGCTTGTGATACGTGTAATTTGTAGCCTAAAGTGTAATACACTTCCTTTTTAGGAGGTACAGAAACACTCTGTACACACGCTTGTGTTCAGGTCACTGAAAAGGACCCATGACATGTTTGTAGCTGATAACGGAAAACCTGTGCCTTTGGATGAAGAGAGGTAGGTAGTTTTTCGGGTTGCTAAATTTTATAAGTCCTGAGGAAGACAGCATAGAGAGGGAGATCTTCAAAGGCTTTAAAAATAGTAGTACACAGAGGTTATCCAATAATGAGTGGTGTTCTGGCATCATATAGACTAATTTAACTTTTTAGCTTTTACAGTAAAGTAGCTCATTAATTGCATTTTACAAATACCAAGTATCTAGCAGAGCCCCTTTTATTTTATCATCAGTCACCTCCTATGTGCTCTCAGCTTCCCGCTGCTCTCCGAGCCTTGGTGAGCCGAAATTGTTCCTGGCGCATACCCCTGCTCCCGTCTTTTCTCCTTTGTATGGTGAAGGTTTTGGAGCTTTGGCATAGGTTTGGCCCTGCATATGTAGCGCCAGTCTAGGGTTGCCTTGTGTGCCTTATTCCTTCTTTGTCCTTTACGCTTCTTTTAAAATTACTGCATTCCATAAATGAGCGTTTTTCACTGATAAGGTACACTAATCGTAAAAATGGTTTAGGTGCATTTCTTTTTTTTTTAATTTTTTTATTTTTTTGTCTTTTTGAGGCAGGGTCTCGCTATGCAGTTCAGGCTGGCCTTGAGCTCACTTTTGTAGCCCAGGCTGGTCTCGAACTCGCACCAATCCTCCTGCCTCAGCCTCCCAAGTGCTGGGATTACAGGCGTGTGCCACCACGCCCGGCAGGTGCATTTCTTTTACATGATGAACTACATAAGTACTTTAGTTCTGACTTTTTTAAATACAACTGATAAAAGTTTCTGTAGAAGTTTTTACTATGTATATGTAGACATTTAAAGGAAACATTGATTTTTGAATTATTTAAAAAGGGTTGTTATTAGTTTCTTGTTCTTAAATCAGTGAACCTTTGGGAATTCATGCAGAAAGATTTTATGTCATGTTTTATAACAGGCTACAATAGTAGGCATAATGAATACTCTGGTGGTATTTGAGGAAAATATATGTGGTGTCGAAATGCACTTGAAAGTTTTGATTTATTTCTTAATTTACCTTTAAAATCTTACTAGAAACATGTTTCTATGTAATTGGAAAATCTTAAGATAAGTACTTGTTTCCTTACTGTCTATAAACATTTGCACTGGTGAATATATCTACAGTATTTAAAGGTACATCTTATGTTTATAATTTTTAAATAGTCACAAAAGAAAAATGGCAGTCAAGCTTCGTAATGAGTACGGTCCTGTGTTGCATATGCCCACTTCCAAAGAAAATCTTAAAGAGAAGGGCCCTCAGAATGCAGCAGATTCGTACAGTCAAAAGCAGTATCCTCCCAGTCAAGGTAAGTATAGTTCTACTCAGAACTGCCAGGGTTTACATGTGCATTTTTAAAAAGAAGAGCAAAATGTCGTATGTAGTGCCGCTCTTGGAAGGATACATTGAGGCCTTCAATTTACTGTATGGCTATGCCAGCATACAGTGGAAGTCGTGACTTGCCCATAGGAGTAGTAACTGAAATACTGTCATTGGTTAATGGCTTTCTTCCCAGTGGAACTAAAATTTAATAGGATAAGGAGATCACAATAGCAACTAAAGGAAAAATTTAGAGACTATTTCTAACCTATGGAGAGACCTATCATGGCTGTAATTCACAAGGTAAAACTATTAAAATTATGATGAACAAAGAAGAAAATCAAAGTGGATTGTTGCCTGGTAGCAAAGCAAAGTCTTAATGTACCATTGCTTTATAGGAGTAAATTCATCATCATCTCACCTTTTGTCAGTTAACAGGTAAAGAAATAGCTGTGTACATAGTTTATAAGGTCAAAATAGAAATTGCTGAGGCTTGAATTTAGTTGGGGAGGGAGCTAGGGAGGTAGCTCAGTGAAATAAGTGTTTGCCTCACAAGCGCAGGGTCCTGAGTTCAATCCCTGGTACCACACACACACAAAAAGAATTGAGTTGGGGATGAGAAATGCAGTTATTAATTTTATTTGATACATTTACGAAGGTGCTTGAATATAAAGTAAATTCTATATTTGCTTATTTTAGGACAAGAAGTTGATTATGTAGTGACAGGGACACATCCATACCCCCCAGGACCTGGTAAGTGAGCTGTGATGCATTGAAAACATTTCATTGGATCCACTTTTCTTCAGGCTGCTGCAGGCCTACCTAGTTAGCTTATTATCTGGTAGTTAAGGTAGGGATGCAAATACCTAAAGTTAAAAACATAGAAGTATTCGTTTCGAAACAGGTATGGTTGAAATGTTTCATGTGTGTGTGTGTGTGTAAGTTTTGGTCCAGAAATGGTGTGGCCAGTTTAGCAGGTTGGAAGACAAAAGGTTCCATAGAAAACACAAGGAAAACATGCTTATTTTATGGGTAGTGTTCTGTCAGTATCTGACAGAACACTAATAGAAACTTCATTAATAGAACATTAATAGAAACTTCATCTTGGTCATTTTAATGCCAGGTCACTAAGATGAAATTGTCAAGCAGTATTCATTATTAAAAAATGAGAAAAATAAGCAAAATTTAATCAGAATTATTATAATCTCACTACCTGGGATAGCTATGTGTTGTTTTCTGTCTGCACTTTATTTGAAATGCATGTACGCGAGAGCAAAATCACTAATAGTGGCTTTGCTTTTAGGAGTCGCTTTGACAGCAGATACTAAAGTCCAAAGAATGCCCAGCGAGTCTGCTGCACAGTCCTTGGCTGTGGCTTTGCCTTCTTCCCAGGCCAGGTATGAATGGAACGCATTGAAAAGATCTTGAAGCATATTTCACCATTTACATTTTTTCATTTGTTTCTTTACCACCGTGTATTATATAGTATGTTTGTATTAGGGTTTACAAAAACCAAGAGCT
This sequence comes from Myocastor coypus, assembly GCA_004027025.1. Taxonomy (NCBI): domain Eukaryota; kingdom Metazoa; phylum Chordata; class Mammalia; order Rodentia; family Myocastoridae; genus Myocastor; species Myocastor coypus. Next base: position 68,107 of record PVJA010003122.1, read on the forward strand.
AGGCTTTGCAGAGTGCACAACTGGATACATTACTGTGTGTTGTTTCTCTTACCCCAGGACTGACGCAAATCGTGCTGCGTCTGGTGGGAGTGACTATCGACTTCCTGGGTCTTCTGAACGCACACAGACTACAGGCATGAATTCCGTAAGTTTCCTGTGTCGGGTATCATCTCTTGGCTTTTCAAATACCACACCTCATTCTTTCATTCTGAAAGTTTTCTGTTAAGCATTCAAGAAATGCTCATTTTCCTGGAATTTCTTGCTGTAAATAGCCACTTTGAGCTCAAGGCTGTAGGAATTAGCTCCTTTTTAGCATGTGAAGTCGTTATTTCTTTGTCTGCTTACATATTGTACATAGTATGTATTTTGGTGAAAGTAAGTGATTTTAACATTTGCCCTCCATTATTAAAACTACCAAGAGTGTTTTCTGAACTTCACACTAATATGATGTGTCAGCTGTGTAAGTCTTTTGATTGAACTGTAAGTTGTGTGCAGTTACCATTGGGTGCTATTAGTAAGGTAACATCCATGGGATACACACCAGTGTCCTCAGATGCGCACCAAGAAGTGCATGTGTCTTTATAAGTAAGCAGCAGCAGCTTAGTACTATTGAAAGTACTTGGAGAAAGAATAACTGACATGTGGCATGTCTTATGGCATCACTGGCACTAAGTGTGGGCTTCACGTCCTTGTTTACTATGCAGCTGGTTGGTCATGTGAAGTGACTGAATTTGTAACCTTAAGGCCTCATTTCTTTTTTATTTCTCCATCCTGAGGAGGTCTCTCTGTCCCTAGGGAGGTGTAATATCAACTTCTTGAAGGCAGAACTTAATGGGCTTAATTATTTTTGGATCATTACTGTGAGTGTTAACAGTGTAGGTTGCAATAGAGTATCTGTTTTGACATGTAGAGGACCAGAATGTTTTGTTTGACTTTCCGGAATCTTTCCATGAACTATCTATTAAGCATTCCTAATGTGAAATTCAGAAATCCCAAGTGGACTTCAGTGTTGGAACACTTTGGACTGTGTGTGTTTGGATTATGGATGCTCAGTCTCTATCAGCTGGCATGCCTTTTAAAATACCACCTAAGTATTGTATTAGAAAACGGACTGGAATCCTATGATACAGGCACATGTGCCTCCCATCGTACATTGGAGAACGTGGAGGTTATGGAATTGTTACCCATGACTGATGAGTTTGTAATTGGCACCACTGGGTTTTGAACTTGTACACTGCAATGTATGTTCTTTACTAATACTCTGCCTCTGAGGTTTTTACTTGTTTTAAAACACTAACTCATAGAAGCGCACTCTAATCAAGTGTGTTAGATTCATGTTTTTATTTATGGAAAAGTATTTGAATTATCTTTCCCTTTTCATTCAAGGAGAAAAAAAAACTTTCATGAGTCTTGTGTTATGATCATAGCTTTTGAATTAACATGAAACGTTAAGTATATTTTTACTAGACATGTAATAATGCATGTAATAACTTTATCAGTCATATATTTCACATTTAGATGGTTATGGAGACTGCCAATACCAAGAACTCTGCACTGATGGCTAAAAAAGCTCCCACAATGCCGAAGCCGCAGTGGCACCCACCATGGAAGCTGTACAGGGTGAGTGTGTCTGCATTTCATCTCCCTGTGTAAAATACAGCTTTCCACTTGATGAAGGCAGAAGCAGATGGAGGAAGAGGAGCGCGCAGGAGAGCGGGGAGAGTGGGCTGCAGGGACTCCCCCGGCGTGTGAGAGGGCCCTTGGAGAGAGCCTTCATGTTAAAGCTGTCCTGAATATATATATATATATTTTTTTTTTTTTGCAAGATACAGAATAAAATATCAGTGTATGATCACTAAACGTGCAGGGCAGAGAAAATGCATTTAGGGTAGTGAAGCATTTAATATTAAAGAGCAGACTCCTTAGATGTTACATTGGCTGTTCTATTCTTTCAGCTTCGGTAATTAGAAGTGATTGAAAGTGATCTAATCCAAAATTAAAGAAGCATATCAGGGAAGTGTTTAGCTAACAAAAGCTTAGTTTTCAAATGATCATATGGTAAGAGACTTTACAGGTCTGTCAGATTTTAGCAGATGTGAAGTTGAGTGGCACCCCATCATCTGTGTATCACCGCACAAAACGCCCTCTGCTCTTTAGCCCTCCCCTCCACCCCCCCGGCACCCCCACTGTCTCTTGTCTTTTCAGCTGTGTCAGAACTGAAAGTACACAGTGCGTGCTTCTCGAGACAGGCTCCCTTTACTCAGCTTAATTTTTGTGGTTTTGTAAGTCACTGGGTTATGACGAGTGCCTTCGTTTTTCCCACTGAGTGTTCTGTTGTGTGGATGCAACACGTTCTGCTCACGCGTGAAGCTACCGTCTGTCACTCTGAACTCTCATGGCCAAGATGTGGCAAGCGACAGCTGCATCTCAGTGCATCCTGGCTGGGGCTGGGGCTGAACCTGTGGCCCCTTCCCTCCTGCAGGTGATCAGCGGGCATCTCGGCTGGGTACGCTGCATTGCTGTGGAGCCTGGGAATCAGTGGTTTGTTACCGGGTCTGCAGACCGAACTATAAAGGTGAGATGAAAGGAGAAAAGGTAGATGTGACTTTGGGTTCCTTTAATCTTCTATTAAGTCATGTCTACAGGAGGGAGTGCTATTTCAGGTTGTCCTATTGAGACTTCTAAGATGTCTATTTGAAAAGTAGTGTTTAAGTGATAGGTTTTGTTTTTTTAACTGTGCTGTCTGCTAGGTCCTTAAGGCTATTTTCCTCTTGGTTACACAATTAAGATGTCATCATCATCTGTACAAAATGTGAAGACTGCAGATAGCAGTCAAGAAACGTAGGCCCATACATAGTACAGCCATGGGTCTATACTTAAGTGAATTTTATCGCAGCTGTTTCCCTGTGTGTATAAACGTCTAGCTTAAGAATTACTGTTGATAGATTTTTGTATCTTGCCTTATTCATCTTAACGTTTTATCAAGAGCATATTCTTATAAAAAATGTAATATTTCTCTAAGTGGTTCCATAACATGCCATTCAGATGTTCTGTATTGTTCTTGTGCTGGACATTGGGGTTGTAGTTTGTGATGTTCGTTTTTACACACAGTGCCATAATTAAGTCGTTGTACGTGCAGTTCTTCATGTATCTGAAGCATAGATTCCCAGAAATAGGAATGCTGGGACAAATATTTTTGAGGCTGGTGCCCAGAGTACAGATTACTTTCCAGAGTCAGTGGATGGACAGCTGTAATATATTTTTGAGGTTCTAGATCAACATACTGTGTATTCCTTAAAGAATACCTACTAGTATGGCATGCAAAAATACTGAATCTTTTTAAAGCATTCAGTACAAGCTGAAGAGAAGAGGGACTTTGCTGTGCCCTCGCTCTGTGTTTTCAGGTTGGGCGAGCATTACAGGTTGCTTACACCAACAGTCACCAGGGATGGATGTCCTCCGTAGCTCAGGAGCACTGACCTCGTCATCGTGGTGGCTGTTCCTAGTTTGACTGCGCCTTTTTCTTCTCTGGTTGCAGATCTGGGACCTGGCTAGTGGCAAGTTAAAGTTGTCACTGACGGGCCACATCAGCACGGTGCGGGGTGTTATAGTCAGCTCAAGGAGCCCGTACCTGTTCTCTTGTGGAGAAGACAAGCAAGTCAAATGCTGGGATCTCGAGTATAATAAGGTAAGGCTAGAGTTGGGGACTTAGGACATTAGGCACCACTGATTTATCATTCTAACTTAGAAACTCTAATTTCTCTGTCCTTCATAAGGTCATAAGGCACTATCACGGACATCTCAGCGCAGTGTACGGTTTGGATCTGCACCCAACAATTGATGTGCTGGTGACCTGTAGTCGGGACTCAACTGCACGGGTAGGTCAGTGTGCTGGAGCTAGGCACTTGTGTGCAGATGTGTTGCAGCTGTGGTACTCGTGTTCACATTGGAGACTTGCGTTCATCGGCAGGAAGAGACAGCGGCCTGCCGCCTGGACCGCTCCCTGTTTCTGGGCTTCCATGTTGTTCCACAGTAGTTTTTAGTTCCGTGGCCTCACTGTATTGTACCCACTCACCATCCCAGGCTGTTACAGCTGTGACCATGAACTCTGTATATCAGGTCTGTAACCCACTGGGCCTCCTGCTCCCTGCCCCTCTCTGGGAGCAGCTGTCTCCTGGCTGCATCCCCTCTAGCGTAGGAGGTGCTGTACTCCCTGTAAGCACTTTCTACTCCCTGTGTAGACAAGGTTCTAGTAAACTTCCAACCTTAAACAGATGTAGTTGTGTACCTGAGACACGATACCTCTTTGACAGTGTGTCTGTGGTGTTTTACAGATTTGGGATGTGAGAACTAAAGCCAGCGTGCACACGTTGTCTGGACACACGAATGCGGTGGCCACTGTGAGGTGTCAAGCTGCAGAACCACAGATTATTACTGGTATGAGGGATGCTTTTCAAATTTGCCACCTGTCCTTTTCCTATGAGAATATGTTATAGTTGTACATAATCCTTGTATATTCACTGTGGCATTTGCTTTTCGTTGTGTTTAGAATGTGTCTATATCTTATATTTTAATCTGGAGCATTTAAAGTTTATGGCTAAGACTTCTTTCACTTGTTTTACCGTAACATTTTTTACAGGTAGACTGTTTCTTACATAGTACAGTGGTGCCTCGGTTCATGAACTTAATTTGTTCCACAATTTCGGAAAAATGGCCACAGTCGCGTTTGTCACCTGATGTCGAGTTCATGAACAAAAACAAACTTTTGCCCAGCACTTCAGAGAAGTGCCCACGAACCAAGGTACCACTGTATCTTGTCACGAATGGCTAGAAAGCTGCTGTAACACACAACTACGTATTACAGGGCCAGCAGTCTGAGTGTAGGAGATGGATGTTAGAAGACAAAATATTCTGAGACTAGTAACTTTGAGAATTGATGTAAATTTTTCTTAATAACGGTGGATCTTAAATAATAAGAAGTAGTAGTCATACTTGATGTGTTTTAACTGAAAAAGTTATTGGTGTAATTGTATCTTCTTCTCTGTGATTATAGTCACATGCTTTTATGATTTGCCTTTAGACTTGCTGTTCAGTTGACAGGCAAGCAAGTTATTTCATTTTCAAAGCATTAAATGAAAAATTAAGTAGAATAATGGAAGTAAAATGAATTTAGCCAAGAGATGATCAGATTTTGATTTAGTATTTATATATTTATGAAAGAATAGTTCTTTCTTTACTTTACTGGATTTCCACATTCTTTTTCCTGGTCCGTGTTTAGAAATATGTGTGTATTTTTATTCCAGGAAGCCATGACACTACGATACGATTATGGGATCTGGTGGCTGGAAAAACAAGAGTGACACTGACAAATCATAAGAAGTCAGTCAGGGCTGTGGTTTTGCACCCCCGACAGTAAGTGTTTTGCTGATTGGCTCTTCGTGTTCTAGTGTAGAACTGAAATACTAGCATTAGTCCTGCTCCTGTCACTCCTAGAGTCAGCTGTCATCTCTGGGCCTGCGCCATGTATGGAAGTGCATGTCTGTAGTTTTCTCTTTGCTACTGTGCTACTTCCTGCCCTGATGACCTGAAGAAAGCCTTCTATATAGGGATGAACGAGAGAGTCAATAAATCTTGGTCTACAGCTGCATGACAAAATAGAAAGAGTGGCTAGGTATGTTGTAGGCGTAAGTGGTATTGGACACGGAGGCATGCGTAGAAAAAATTAGCCTTTAGGAGGAAGTGAATATCCACAGGAAGTAAGAACCACTAACACTACCCAAGTGAAGGAGCCAAAGGAATACAAGATAGAGTCACTACCTGCCATTTGTCACATCCTGCCACCCCTGGGACTTTTCCTGTTATATGCATCTCTGTCTTCTTCCCCTTTTCCCCCTCATTTCCCTGTTTCTTTCTTCCTCTTACCCTGTCTTTCCTTCCGGACCTTTCTGCAGAGCTGACACATAGTATCTTGTGTTCATGTGAAATTAGGTATCTACATTCACTGTACTCAGTGTAGATCACTGGGAAGATATAAAGAGGATAAAGCATCACTCTAGAACAGCGGTTCTCAACCTGTGGGTCGCGACCCTGATGGGTGACGAATGACCAAAACATAGGGGTCGCCCAAAGCCATTCCGAATCATAACTGTAGCAAAATTACAGTTTTGAAGCAGCCACCAAAATTATTTTTTGGTTTGGGGTCACCGCAACATGAGGAACCATATTGCAGGGTCCTGGTATTAGGAAGGTTGAGAACCACTGCTCTAAAATTTAAACTACAGTGGGCACTTCATTACAAGCTCCCTTTGTTCAAGGGCTGGTTGTAGCTTGGGTGTCAACTGGAGGCTCAGGCTCCTCTACACAGCCTTTAGCATCTCTCCTGTACACAGGCAGATCTCAGCATCCTTAAACATTAGCCCCAGATTTCTCAGTTAAGCCCATGCAGGAATGGATGGTGTAACATACCTTCCAGAACTCAATAAGGGTTCAGTCTGTAACTGAGACTATGTGGAATGGAAAGCTCTACAGATGGTTAACCTCTGTCTTAATGGTTCTAATAATGTTCTTTTCTTTTTTAATTATTTATTTATTTATTTATTCTTGTTTCAGAACCTTTGTTTGTTTATTGACTCATTTTTTTATGGCCGGCTCAGCCCACCCCAAGGGCAGGGCTGGTGCAGCATGTGGTGCCAGGGATCAAACCGCGGTCCCTGAAGCCGCCCAAGCTTCCCCAAGCAGGTGCTTTAGACCACTGAGCCATCCCCCTGGGCCCCCTCTAATAATGTTCTTAGGTACCAGTGCCTCCTTTGTGTGAGATATAAAATACAACCATAATGCAAAATTGACATGAAATATCTTTCTGTAGAAACTCAATGATAGGCATTATGTTCTTCAGGGGAATTGCCTGACCTTAATAGATATCGGAAATGCTGGATCTTTGTTGACTATTTAGTATACTGACATGTATTTTTGTCAGGTGAAATAACTCAGTTTAAAAGGTCTTAAATACACTATTCAGTCCAGCTATCTTCTCTATATTATCGTAGATAATTGTTTTCCATCCAAACCAGAAAAACTAAAATGTTAATGATGTGAATCTTTATACATTAAATAAGTAAAGGAAAAAAGAAAACTTAAAATAATTCCATTGACCTCAATTCACATTGCCATGTACTCTTCTTAATCTTATTTTAGTTACACATTTGCATCCGGTTCTCCAGATAACATAAAACAATGGAAATTCCCTGATGGAAGCTTCATTCAGAATCTTTCTGGTCACAATGCTATCATTAATACATTAACAGTAAATTCGGATGGAGTGCTCGTATCTGGAGGTAAGGCAGGATTTCTAGTGGTTAAATGTTTAAATTTCTAGAGTGGGTTTTCTGTTTGTGTAGACATGAATGAGGCATTCGTATGGCTTCTGAGGCACCGCATGTAAGAGTCCTAGCAGAGAGTGGCTGCCTAGAATGTCCGTGCAACTTCAGACCACACGCGGTGTAACTGACATTTCATAATTCAGCCCCTTTAAGCTCCCCATATGAGAAGTCTTCAATTAGGGATCTAGACTGGGAATTGCCCACATGTTGGGTAGTCTGAAATTAGAAGTCACACTTTGTGGTGCTTTTTAAAAATCTTTTTAAAGTCTTGAAGTAAGCACAAATAAAACTAGACCATTGTTTCTTTTGTTTGGTTTTTGATCTTTTTGAGAGAGAATTCTTTTTATCCCAGATTTGTCTTGAACTTGCTATATATATAGCATATATATATAGGCCAGACCTCAAGCTTGTGATCATCCCTGCCTCAGCCTTCCAAGAGCTGGGATTACTGGCGTGCCTTGCCACACCCAAGACAAAGAAATACTAAGAGTTTGAGACCTGTCCCTTAAGTGTCTTTATAAATGTAGTTACTGATGTGAAATTTAGGCTGAGCTGAATACCAGGTGAAACTAGTTCTTCCCTTTCAGCTGACAATGGCACTATGCATCTTTGGGATTGGAGAACTGGCTACAATTTCCAGAGAGTTCATGCGGCTGTGCAGCCTGGGTCTTTGGACAGTGAATCAGGAATATTTGCTTGTGCTTTTGACCAGTCTGAAAGTCGATTACTAACAGCTGAAGCTGATAAAACTATCAAAGTGTACAGAGAGGATGATGCCGCAGTAAGTTCATTGTCTGCACGCATGAAAAGTAAAACAGCAGTCATGCTGGTTTGGCAAGGGTCTTCTGGGCTTATAGAATGGAGGTATTTGCCATCCTGAATAGTATACGCTCCTGCATTGCTTTCGTTGATGCCAGTGAATCCATCAGTATTTTAATTTGATGACTTTGCTTGTATTAAAATTGATAGACATTTAACAGCGAGGAAGAATGTGGCATGCAGACTAATTGCAGAAACCTTTGTGCTGCCGTATTATCTAAGGAAAAATTTTATTTTAGGTGGAAAAATGCAAACTGAACTTGTAGTGAACACATTCATGTTAGCTTGGTATGGTAATCCCAGAAGTTTGTCAGCTACTCTTAGAATCCTTAGAGCTTCCGACAGTAGTAAGAGTGTTTAGACTTCAAATGCTACCTTTGGTGAAAAGAATGGTATTGAGTATGAAGCACACTCATAATACTTTAATTTGCTTTTCTTTTTTTAGACAGAAGAAACTCATCCAGTCAGTTGGAAGCCAGAAATTATCAAAAGAAAGAGATTTTAATGTGGCATTGTCTTCATGGTGGTTTTTCTTTTTTTTGAGCTTGGCATTGATGAGAAAATCAGTCATTTTGTGCCCTGGCTGGGAGTACAAAGGAGAAACTCATTGCTGGAACTGTTGCTGCTTCATATTTTACAATAAACTGCCCCTTCCCCAATCCATGCCATGTTTTTGTTTTGTTTTGTTTTTTTAATTTCTAAAATAAACAATTTGTGACCTAGAAGGTAAGATGTAAATGTCAAGTCTGTGCAGGTTTATTGAACATGACTCTTCTCAAGACAGTATTTTGACAGTTTCATTAGAAAATCCTCCTTTTAAAATGTTTAAAATGGTTACTAGGACACGTCTTGAGGGAGCAGATATTTTTACTATTCTTTAAAATCTGACATCTGTGACTGATAATTTGGGATTAAAAGATTTGGAATCTTAATGTAACTTACGTATGCTTATTCCAGCAAGAGTTCACAGGTACGTGTTCTCAAAGCCCTGCCTTAGGTACCTGTCAGGAAAGAGCACTAAGATGTATGTTTCTTGGACCTGCCTGCCAAGTGCAAGGTTCCAGGTCTGATCCCCAGTATTGCAAAAAAAAAGAAAAGTTACTATCGTGTTTATGTTGAGTAAGACTCACTGGCATGCATCTAAATGTGGCCCCTTGCCTCATGTATGAGTCTCTCTCATCACTTTCTGAAAAGATTCTAGAGGTTTGTTTATGTAAGTCCCTATAAATCTGGTAGGAAAATGAATTCTATTGCCACAGGCCAGCCACCAGAAAGGGCAGGGTCATAATAACATGGTGTGTCCTCAGCCATCCTGTTCAGCCGGGCTGGCACTGTGCAAAATGACCCTGGAAGGAAAATGTTCTAAATGGCCTCAGGACACTGAGGCGCCCACAAGAGCACGCTAGAGACTAAAGAAACAAGGTCCAGAACTGCTTCAGAGCAGCACAAGAAATAGGGTAGGCATGTTTGAAGCCATGGAGAGCATTTTGAGAAATTAATGCCAATGTGTTTTTTAGCTGAGTAATTTCTTAAAATTTAAGCTATTTTCCATCCCATCTTGTATGTTGCAAAATGTATGGGGAAAAGTTCAGTCAACCAAGTGCTTAAAAACAAGAAATTTCCAGCAGAATTATGTACGCAGGTCCTCTTACCTACTCGCTGGAACGTCAGCTCAGGTTCCGCCCATCTCACAACCTCTGTGAGAGGACCAGAGAAAAGCAGCTGCCCCAGCTAGCCTCACTCCTGATCTACAGCCCGATGCCTGAAGGAGGCCCGCAGCAGCAGCCAAATGCCTTGCCACAGGCAGCGCCTTCTGCCTCCTGTTGTGAGGTAGAAGGTCTGCCTAGGAAGGAATTACTCCTTGGAAGCAGTCCTCGCCTTCTCTCCTGGACACTTTGCTCCCAGGGTGAACCCCTTCTGGCGACTGCATCATCCGACTGGTCTGTTCTGTGAGTGCAGAGAGTGTTTTCTGTAGCACTGTCAGAAAACCCTCAAGGACAAAAGGTCATCCCTGCTGGCCTGCCTGGAAGATGACAAATACTGTGTTTCAGTGGAGCATAAGGAACAATTCTAAGAAGCATTTTTTAAAAAGCTGCTTGAAGATGCCATGTGGTACGTTGCCAGATGCGTTGTTAATATTCCTGAGTACATCCCTGTTTCTCTGTTCACGTTGCTAGCCAAACTTGGAGGATGTTTTCAGACATTTCCAATTCTTCATTTTCCTTTTCTCAACCAATTCTAATACAGAAATAAGTGCCATCCCATTCCTGGAGCCAGTTGGGAGGGCATGTGCCTGTGATCTCTGCTGAGGCTCAGGCAGGACTGCAAGCTCCTGCCAGCCCAAATTACATGCCAAGAACCATCTCAAAAGCAGATGCTGAATCAGCATACTGTTCCTAGAAGAATTGGTAGAAAACACGTAAAAACTTAACTTCTAAGTCAATTTTAGTACAAAAATATAAAGCAGTTCAGATAAACCAGTGAAATAGAAATGATCAATATACTGGTAAAGGGGAGCATTTAACAAAAAGAAATTGTTCAGTTCTGCACTAGTACATCTAAATGCAGCACTTTTAAGAAAAATTTTCTCTTAATTCTAAAAGCTACACAAAACCTGACTTAACCAGTTGCCACGAGTGAAGACCAGAACAAACTACTGCCACCATGATTTACACCCACCAAGTCAAGAGGGCTTTAGAATCTAATTCGAAAGTATTTTAGACTTCTCAAGAACCTAGATAATAAAGGGGAACTTTTATGTGTTTTAAAATGTTTCTGTAATGAAGACACTCAAATCTAAGCACAAGTAAACTGGTTTCTTCTTGGTTATGAGAAATAACACTAGTCCTCAATAAAGTCTAATGAAAGCACCATGTGGACATGCCCAAGTGAGCCTTATAGTAAGAATGCAAGATAGATCACTTCTGGGAAATTAATGAGCAACTTCTACCATGGCTTGCTGCGTCTTCAGAGATGCGAATGTCCCATTTCAATGTGATTAAAATCCACTTTTGCTTAAGAAATTCTTAGAAACGCAGCAGCAAATGGACTTTTTAAAACTTGATTAAAACTAAAAATAATTACTAGGAAATATCTATATATATAAACATCACAAGGGAAGGATCATTACATTTTTTTGGTAGAACTATAAACTCAAGAAATTAGAATGATAGTTGTAAATCAGAAAATGAAGTGATGATTGCTGGTATATGATTTATTACATCCTATAACATCTGAAAATCTGTTGAAAACAGATGAATTAAAGTCAATTATTCAGAAGCAAATGGGAAGATCTAATTTTTAAAAATCACTTAAAATAGCATGCAAAATACCTTGGAATCAGATTACAACTACCCAACACATGAGGAAATGCTTGTCAGGGATACAAAAAACACTGATCAAATGGAAAGCTGTCCTGTGGACTCCAGCTGTCAGTGAATCCTGCCAATTCTCTAGGTTCTGTTAACTCTAAATGTCAATATCATTACCCTTATGACACCTTTGAATAGGTCAACCTCATTCTCAATTCATATAAAAGCATGTTCTGCAGTAAAAACCAGGAAAATCAAACTAATGCATCAGTAGAACACAGCCTAGCCCATAAATAAACCCAAAATACAAGTGAGAATTATATGGGTGATTATAATATAGTGGTACCTCAATTCACAAACTGAATTCACTCCAGGATTCTGGTCATGAAACAAAGCAAATTTTTCCATAAGTGGAGTCTGGGGAGATAGCTCAGTACAATAAGTGCCTGTCTGGCAAGCACAGGGTCCTGAGTTCAATCTCCAGGACCAAAAAAAAAAAAAAAAAAAAAAAAAAAAATCCCATGAGCTTCATTGTAAATATGTTAGTCTGCTGTGAAACATGTATTTTCTTATAAAAGTGGTACGAAGTACAGTACAGCGCAGTGTGTGGGAGACAGGCAGGTGGTGGCGAGGGGGTTACTTTTCCGAGACAGCATCCTCAATAAGAACATTGGGGAGAGCTCCTCCAGGGGTTTCTGCTCTTCTTTGTCTCTAGCGACAAGGTTAATTTGGATGAAAAGTCTGCTTGATGTCGCTTCCTCTTTCCTGCCCTGCATGGCCCTCTGGAAAGAGAGACCACATTGTCACTCAGCAGATTCCACCCTGCGAGTTGCGGTTATGTGGGGTGGCGCATCTCAAGGCACCCGGCACACCAACACCGCGCGCCCTGTCTGCCTCTTCCTCAGTGGGCACCCTTCTCCTCGGCGGACTCTGAAGTCCAACAAACTCTTCCATCGCCAGCTCCTCCTGTGGCTGCTCCCCGGTGTCCAGCCTCATGCTGCTGCCGTGGACATGGTCTCCTCCACGCCCTATGCATCCCTCAAAGTCAGGTTCAGACACATTCTGGCTGGAGTTTCCTCCAGGCTGTTTAAGTCCCGTGTGTGACGTCTTCCCAGACGCCACCAGCGAGGTGGGTGCACCACAGGACACTGCAATGTTTCTTCCAGAACCCTTTCAGGGCCAAGGGTGTCTCTGCAGGGACATTAACACACCTGGTGAAGAGTGCCTTTGTGTACAGCTTCTTGAAGTGGCAGATCACTTGCTGGTCTCCCGGGTGCAGAAGAGGTGTCCTGGTGGGGGGAGGAACTTGACCTTCATGAAGTCACACTCAGGGTCCAGATCGCCCGCCAAGGCTGGGTGTGGGTGGGATGCCAGGGCATTGCCCATCAGAAGAAGACGCTTTTAGCCGGGCGAGGTGGCGCACGCCTGTAATCCCAGCACTCGGGAGACTGAGGCAGGAGGATCGGTGCGAGTTCGAGACCAGCCTGGGCTACAAAAGTGAGCTCAAGGCCAGCCTGAACTGCACAGTGAGACCCTGTCTCAAAAAGACCAAAACAAAACAAAAAAAAAAAAAAAAAAAAAGACGCTTTCCAGGCAGTTGGTTGGGAGAACGACAGTTCCTAACCGTGGATGTGAATACGTCGTACAGCCATTCCATGAATAATTGCCTTGTGACCCAAGCTTTCGCACTGAGAAGCACATTTTATGAAACAGCAGTTTGTAGCCTGTGAAGATAGGCTTAGCCTCGTACCGGGGAAGAGGGAGAGGAATGATGACGACAGTTTAGTCATGGGTCCCGCCCTTGCACGTCACCCCAACCCAGTGCTTCTCCACCTTTCTAATGCCATGACCCTGCAGTACAGTTCCTCATGTTGTGGTGGCCCCAAACCAAAAAATAACTGTGGTGACTACTTCAAAACTGTAATTTTACTACAGTTATGATTCGGAACGGCTTTGGGTGACCCCTGTGTTTTGGTTGTTTGACCCCTGCTGGTGTCGCGACCCACTGCACTCACCCTCTACATTCCACACATCACTGTCCTGTCTCTGTTAAGACAAAGTCTCACTAAGGACCCACACAGGATGCAAACAAGTGAGCGTCCTGCCTCAGCCTCAATCAGGACCAGTTTTGGTCTTGTTGTCTTAAATCCAATTCTATTTCTCTTGCTAGGAAATGAAATTACCTTCTTCTAATTTCTCACTGTTTCCCATAGGGCCAGGCCTACTGAGTTCAGAGGCCAACTGGTCAAAGACAAGAGCAACACGTATTTTACCCTCTACAGAGAGCTCTCCTCTGCCTGGAAGTAACACTAGTGCTAGGAAGGCCTTTGCCTGCGTGCTTTCCCGCAGGTGTGAGCTCTTCCAGGCTTACACATACATTTTAAAATGTGTCTATTAATAAACCAATTAATCATTAATAAACCAGTTAATTCAGATCTAATCATAGATCTAAATTTATTTTAAAGGTAAGGAAGTGCATAGTCACACATTAATATCTGTGACCTGGCTTATAAATTAGCAATGTCTTTATGGATTCAGAGATCTGAAGGATCTTTGTGAAGGAGCAGACCTGGTGACACTTTGAAGGATGAGCAACAGTTAAACAGGTACAGAAGCAGGGGCAGTGAGAAGATGAAACGGCTTCCATGTTGTTATACAGAAGCTGGGCCTGAGTTAAGGCTGAGCGTGTATTAGCTCAGTGACTCCTGACTCCAGGACATGAGGAGGAGTCTGCCCCTTTCACAGGACAGGCCTGGCACCTGAGGCAGTGGGCTGAGGTCTGGGGGATGCTGAGGAAAACTTTGCAGGCACAGTTGCCTCAGTGATTCAGGGACTGGCCCTCTGCACCTGGACATACACTCAAGACTTACAGACATGCCTCTTAAATTGGCTTGTGCTAACTTGGAAGTTTAGGACAGCCCATAGACAGCTTGGTGTAACAGATCTCCATGAAAGCTGTGGGCCAGCTTAGCCTAACATGAGAGCATGAGAGGGCTTCAACGCCCCTTTGTACAGGGAGATACAGTGAGGGCCCTTCTGTGCGGGCTTCTGAGGCCCACATCATGCCCGCTGCAATAGTTTGAATCTTCTGCTTTCTTGAAAGTCCATGTTCTAAAGGCTTGGTCCCAGTGTGGCCCTGTTGAGAGTTATTGGAACCCATAGCAGGTGGGTCTAATGGGAGGAAGCTAGGTAACTGGGCAGCTCTTGGGCTGCTGACCCCTCCTCTGTCTCTGCTCCTTGACTCATGGCATAAATGGCTTACCCTACTACTTACTGTTCCTGTTCAGGTGTGTCACCTAGCCGCAGCCCAGCCTACGGGGCCAGTGCAGCATGGGCTGAAAGCTCCAAAAGTGTGAACAAAAAGTCTTTTCTCTTTATAAGTTTATTGTTGTAGGGCAGCCAAGTAGCTCAGCGGATCAAAAGCACCTGCAAGCAGGTACAGGGGCTAGGGGCACTAAACTGTAGCTCTTCTAAAGATTAAAATCAGAATTACCACATGATAGAGCAGTTTGACTTGAAGGTATACAATATAACACATGAAATCAAACTTTGAGAGAAAAATGTGCACACATGAGTTTAGAGCAGCATTGCCATCCAAAGGTAGAAGCAGCGCATGCGCGTCCACAGATGGGTGCATGGAAGCGTGGGCCACATTGTGCAGGCCCTGGTCTCAGGGAGTGGTGAGACGGCAACTGAGCCTGCGTGTGGTGGCCCTTGGGAGGCTGTGAACAGGTGGATCCCTATGAGCCTGATCTAGTAGTGAGACCTTGAACACCCTGACCCTGTAGACCCTTCCCTAAATAAATAAAAAAAAAGTTTGTCGTTATAGATATTTGTGTATGGTGATAGAAATCTGGCTGTCACAATGTTATGGTTTATGTCTGTCTTAGTTTCTTTTTACTCATTGCTGGGACAAACACCTGACACTCAAAATGAAGGAAGGAAAGGTTTATTTAGCTCACAGTTTGTGGAGGTTTCAGTCCATATTCGCCTGGCCCAAGGCTGAGCGGAACAGGGCAGAGAGCATCCAGGTCATGGTGGCAGAACAGCAACAAAATGGTGGCAGAGGCAGCCAACCAAACAAGGAAGCAGAGAGCAGCATCTCCAGTCTGTCTCTCTGTCTCCCTTTATATTCCTGTCAGGCTCTCTGCCTTAGGATATCTGCCCTAGACCGCACCCGTAGTCCCAGCCCTCCTCAGACCGATAATCCCATCAGTACTAAAACACATAATCCCAGTGACTCATGAGTCAAGTCTCAATCTATAGAAGTCCCTGCCCAATGAATACATGAGGCTTTAGGGGGACAACTAGACATAAACCATAGATTAGGTTAATTTATATATATTGTCTTATATGTGTTATTTTTATAAATGTATCATGCTACAATGTTCACATGAAAATTTATTATTTTAGTAATGAGAGATTTCAGGATCTCTCCCCCTCTTCCCCTCTCCCCCTCTGCCCTTATCTCCCTCCCCCCCCCTCTCTCTCTCCCTCTTTCTCATTTCAATTCTTCATTGATTTTATTGAAGTTTTCTCTCTCATTTGTTCTTTAAAATGTCATCACCTTGATTTTCATGTGATAAAGGAGAGTTCTTCGAAGAGAACAGTGGTGTGATCACAGCTGACGCATTCAGGTCTCCAGCACCACTGACGCACATCCTCCACCTCATGACACCCAGGTGGCCAGCTCAGCAGTGTGCGCGGCACTCGCACCTTAATTTCTCTGAAGCCAGATGCTGTGTTCCTGTTCCACACTGCCTACAAGCTGCAAGAGTGTAAAAAGCCTCTTGTCCCAAAAGAAAATTATGCAGAGCAGCCTTACTATCTGATGAAAGGAGAATCTGTCAGAAGCATCTCAGTGTCCCACAGTTTAAGGACATTTTGAAATGGTTTAAGAAATAACAGGACCTATTTAGGGTTCTCTAATATGCCTTACACTGATTATGCATGGTCTATAGTTTAGAAAAAAGAATCATACATTTTGTTTCTGAATACTATTTTTAAAAATGGATTATTGAGATATAATTCATAAAACATCAATTCAGCGACTTTTAGTATAGTGACAAACTTGTGCCACTCCCACCGTACTCTCTATGGGACGGTTGTGTCACCCTTAGAATGGACGTCATGCAGACTTCCGGCCTCATGTTCTCCCAGCCCCCACGGGCTTAGGCAACCACTGAGCTACTTTCTATGCCTCGTCCGTGCCTGTCTCGGACACTCTACATAAACAGGTTCATGCACTTGGTGGCTTTTGTCCGTGCCTTCTGTCAACACTCACGAGGACTGTGCCCTGCGTCAGTGCTTTGTGTCTTTCCTTGCTGAATACTACAGTCTTCTATGGACACGTGCTTTTCCAGGCCTTAGCTGATGCACGCTTACGTAAATACGCATTTCTACATTAAAACACACATCATAAATAGTTGCTGGTACATTTACAGGAAAAAAATCATGTTATTTACTTTTTTATTTGAATTTTGTTTTTATTATGGCTGGCTCAGCCTGCCCTGGGAGTGGGCTGGTGCAGCATGTGGTGCTGGAGACCCAAACATGGTCGCTGCATTGCCTAAGCTTTCCTAAGCAGGTGCTTTAGACCACTGAACCATCTCACCAGCCACAATCATCTTATTTAGAACCCCTAAATTGTCAAGCACATCAGATTCCCAGCTGTTGGACCCTCAAGTCATTCCAATATTTCCATACAATGAATGGCATAGGGTAGCGATATCTGCCTGACAAAAATTAGAAGCAGCAAAATGGTAAAAGAATCATGAAATTTCTAAGAAGTGAACAAAAGCTTGAACCTACATAAAGCAATATCATAGCGAAATACTATTCGCAAAATAGCAATTACTGGGAAATATACATATTTAATCCCTCTTAACACTTCATGGCAGCTGGTGTCTTTATAAACTGCCTGTGAATGGATTTTGCCTTTTTAAAAGAAATTAGAATGTCTATGTCTTTTGATAATAATAATAAAATCAATCACTCATATAACACTTGCTCCATGCCTGGCAATATTCCAAGTAATTTTACATATATTAACTCATAATATGCAAAACAAGAGTCAGCTACTCAGTTTATATGGCCCAATTTAAAATGAAAATGCAGGACTTGTGAATGCAAATCAAGTAGAAAGTGCTATTAATAATATGTATGAAGATGTAAAGCTTTTCTCCTTTTTTATAGTAGTGGTGTTTGCTTGCTATTTAACACTGTAAGTAAAAATAGAAAATAAAACATTTAAATTATTAGCCTGCATTTTATCATTCATTTTTATATTGTGCAGTGCCTATTTAAATGTAAATATAAAATCATTTAACTTGTATGCGAAATACGCTAAAATCGCCATTTGTATTTCACGGCCCATCTGTGCACACGTGTTTCGTGCTTACCAGTACAGCGGGAACACTACACAACCAGCTCAGTTGTCGTAGCTCACGTCTCGCCACACCCACATCCTGCTCCCGCCATGCAAGGGCTGGCTTCCCAGTCAGTGAGGACAAAGGGAAAGGCGGCCCAACCGTTCTGTGGCCCCCTACATTGTCGTTTTCGTCATAAGCTGTTGGCGATGACGGGCAGTCACAAGCAGAAGAAAAGGTTCTCTGCTTGCCTGTGTTTCTGAGCAAGTTTTGTCTGGAGCAAGTTCTGCTATGAAGGGTTTCATTGCCTTCATTTCGTGTTCCAGAAATGTGCTGTTTTCTCATTGCCAAGGTCCAATAGCCAACAGCACAGGTTGCAGAAGGCAAGGTTTATTTATTCTCACAGTTGGTAGAGGTTTTGGTCCATAGTCAGCCAGCTCCAAGGCAAGGTGGCATGGCAGAGGGGCACGACAAAGGAGAAACAGTCCCTGGAAGGGCGGGCACAAGGCAGCAGGCCCACCTCTCCCTTTTTATCTTTCCCAGGCTATCTCGGATGGTGTAATCACACCAAGGTGGCTTGAACATTACCCACACCCAGAACTCTGCTAAACCAATCAGTGACTATCTCAGTAACCACGCCCCTTCATCCCAGCACCACACACTCAAGATCCAGCCACATCTGGAAGGCTGTCCTATGGCTACATGACACTGTGGGGGGGGGGCATGTAGATGCCAGCCATGCCACCCCAGTTCTAATATGAAGGATGACATTTGCCCGCATGTTTTATTGTGAGAACTAGTTTTTTAAAAAATATTGTTTAAAGAAAATAAAAAGTGGCCAAAAAAACCCATGAGAAATGATACAGAATTTCATTAAACAAAATAATAGGAATTCAACAATAACTGTTACATTGCATATTGTTGAATTTGTCGTAGTTGTTCAGATTACAAGCATGCAAAACTGGTCAAAAACAATTAAAAAGGAGAGAGGAAAAAGCTGTGACTACTGCTTTTCAATAGACCAGCAGAAATCAGCAGTACAACTGTCCAAGCTCTGTTCTATATATACACATATATATTTCTTCTCTTTCTTTCTTTCTTTCTTTCTTTCTTTCTTTCTTTCTTTCTTTCTTTCTTTCTTTCCTCTTTCCTCCTTTCCCTCATTCTAGTTATTCCTTCCCTTTCAATAGTCTCTTTCCCTTTCACAATATTATTGCACCTTTCAGGTTTCACTTACGTTCCAGGTTCTTACACTAGAGAAACAACACAAAGTTTTAACCTGCAGGTCTGATTTATTTCACTTACTAATGTGGTCCCTAGTTGCATTCATCTACCTATAAAAGGGTCAAGTTTATCTTTTTAAAAATAACTTCAAATACCCCATCATGTAAAAGTATCACACCTTTTTCATCCTTTCCTCAGTTGATAGGCATCTGAGTTGTTTCCAAGATTTAACTATAACGAATTGTGCTGCTATACACATGGGTGCACAAATATCACTGTGGTATGATGTTTTCAATTCTTCTGGAAAAATGCCCAGGAGAGGAATTTCTGGGTTGAATGCTACTTTCAAGCCTAGCTTTTTGAGGAATCTACACACTGACTTCCTGAGCAGCTATACAAATCTACATACCCATCAACAGTGAAAGAAAGGTTCCTTTCTCCCCACAGCCCCTCCAGCATTTGTTATTGGTTGACTTCTTGAACGTAACCAGTTTTACTGGGGTGAGACAGAATCTCAGTGATGTTTTAATTTGCATTTGTTGAATCACTAATGATACTGAATGTTTTCTCATGTATTTATTTGCCATTTGTATTTCTTCATCTGAGAAGTGTGTATTCATCTCAGATGCCTATTCTTTCATTGTATCTTTCAATTTTGGGGACCTGATTAAAAACAAAACAAAACAAAAAACCTTTATATGTTCTACATGAAAGTCCTTTGTCCGAGAGAGAGTAGGCTACAATTTTTTCCCAATCAGTGGATTTTCTTGTTACTCTGTTGGTGATTTATTTTGATATGCAGAAACTTTTAAAAAAGATAAGGTCCCAGTTGTTGATTCTTTGAAGTATTTCCCATGCAATTTGGCTTTTGTTCATGGACCCTTATCAAGATTTCTGCCCACTTTCTCCTCCAGGAGGTTGAGTGTTTCTATTTTGATATTTTTTTTTGTCTTTTTTTTTTTTTTTTTGAGACAGGGTCTCGCTGTACAGTTCAGGCTGGCCTTTAGCTCAGTTTTGTAGCTCAGGCTGGTCTCGAACTCTCACCGATCCTCCTGCCTCAGCCTCCCGAGTGCTGGGATTACAGGCATGTGCCACCACGCCCAGCTATTTTGATATTTAAATCTCTGATCCACATTTGCTTTAATTTAGTGTGTGGTGGTTGGCATGTGGAAAGCCAGATTCTCCAGCACCATTTTATTCAAGAGTCTATCCTCCAGGAAACACGTTGGGGCACTTTGTCATACATCAGGTGGCAGAGTGTGTTTGTTGTCATGAATACATCTTCTAATCTGGTCCATCGGTCCTCAGGTCAGTTATGTGGCTGGTTCCTTGTGTCCTGCTCTGCCTCTGAATTTGATTATTAGGTCTTCTGGTGGAACTTTTCGGATCTTGAATGTAGAGTATCAGGTCAGCTACAAATAATGTTTTCAATTCTTCTTTACCAATTCTTATTTCTTTTAGTTCTCTTGTCTAACTGCTCTGGCTAATGTGTCCCAGAACTATATTGAGTGGGAGTGTGGTCAGAGTGGACATCTGTGTCTTATTACTGATTTTATAATGTTTTCATTATTAATTAATTAATTAATTAATTTGATACAGGGTCTCACTATACAGCTCAGACTTGTAGAGATCCTGTTGTGTCAGCCTCTCTAACACTGGGATTGCAGTGTGCACCACCGCACTCAGCTCTAGTGGCCAGCACCACCACGCCTGGGGTCTAGGGTTGGCGTAGCATGTGGTACTGAGGTCATGACCCTGTTCCTTGTGCTTAGCGGGCAGGTGCTTAGACCCCTCAGCTATCTTCCCATCCCTTACTCCTGATTTTAAAGCGACACTTTCATTATGTAGCTGATTCCCTGCATTAAACAACCTACTAAACTCTGAACAAAGCTTACTAGCAAGTTTTCAAAAATTTTTAAGAATTTAACAGTTGTATCAAAATAGGTAGTAAATGTATTTGAGGAGCTGATCAGGACAGATGCCATAACTTCACCAGAACAGCACTGCTCACGTTGTTGTTTTGTTTGACTTTTGTTCTGCCTTTTTTCAAATAAATCATTAGCATTATCTTTCTGGCTACTGGTGTTATCAATGTAACTACAATGTTTAACAAGGTAAATTGTGCACAAAAATTCAGCACAGTTTCAATAAATCACCCCCTTTTCTCCTGAAAATAGGTTTGTATTTGAAGCACTAATTTTTCTCTGCATCATATAAGGCAGCTTCCCCTCTGTGAATGGGAACAAAACATGTACCTGCAAAGCTCTGTAAACAGATCTTTATCCTTTATACACACATAAATAACCCAAATCATGAGCAGCCAACAGCAGAAATAAAAGAGCCACCTCCATGACCCAGGACTCTTTTTCTGACCCAACTTTGTACCTCCCTCTCCCATCGAGGACTCACTTAAACTATACCTCTGTGAGTTCGCTGTCTAGGACCATGCCTGGGTACTACAGATGATCAGCGGGTCCCTTACCCTGAGTCACTGCTTATCTGTCAGTTCATTTCTCCCACCCCTGAAAAAAACACCCTCAGTCTGGCAGAAAGCTTTGCTTCTTTAAAATAAAATAAAATAAAATAAAATAAAATAAAATAAAATAAAATAAAATAAAATAAAATAAAATAAAATAAAATAAAATAAAATAAAATAAAATAAAATAAAATAAAATAAAATAAAATAAAATAAATTTCTATTCCCACAAGTGTGTATTCTATTGAAGTCCTGCCTTCTTTTCACACTGAAATATTGAAATATCACATTGAAATAAGCCTCTCCTGCAAGCCCTGGGTTGGCAGGGTCTTTGGAAGTGGGTAAATGGCGGGGCCATAAAGCTCCGTTTTACTCATCTGCGTTAGAAGTTGCCACCAGACACCACCTCCTAGCGCCATGGGCTTAGCTTAAACTTCCCTAAACAGTTGGGAAATGTAAGATTAGCATCGGGTGCCACGCTCCACCAGGGCTCAGCGTGCCTGTGACTCTAACATGTGCACGAATTGTGGTGAAAATGCATTTTGGGAAATTCATAAGGTGGCTCGGAGTGAAGCAGGATTCCTACATGTCTGGATTCAGAGGTGCAGAAAGGAAAGGTGGCGAAAACGCACCGCTCTGTGTGCAAGTCCAAGTCACATCTGAGCTCCAGAAGTCTTCGCAGTAAGCCACTTCCGATGGCAGGCAAGTTGTCTTAGCAACAGACACCCCAGGTGTCACGCAGGGCTTTCCCTTTGTCACTGCTTGGCCGCATCACCAGCTGTTCTGCTGTCCCTGTCCCTGAATTTCTCACAGCAACACCAGGGGTCTGGAACAGCCACCAGCAAGCACAACTGTTTTTTTTCCTCTGGAGACAGGGTCTGAATCTACAGCTCAGGCTGCACCTCAGCTCACCTTGTAGCCCAGGCTGGTCTTGAACTCACAAAGCTACTCCTGCCTCAGCCTCCCGAACGCTGCACCCAGCCACTGGCCAGCATTTTTGATGACCTACTTCCTACAATACTTACAATGCTACTAACAGAACAACTACAAGAACAGCTCGTGTTTTTTAACTTTCTGTTTTCTTACAATAGCCCTGGACTTTTAATAATAATTCTTACTAGATCATTCGTGTGTTCCCCACCCAGTGGAATACCTTGCTCTCTCTTTCCCCCTCAATTTTCTTCTTTTGTGTTATGCTTCAGCTTCCGTTGAAGAAGTTTCCAATGATGAGTGTGCTTTTCTTTTTTATTTTGACTGTCTCATAGGGTGTCAAGTGTGAACTGCTCGCCTGGAGGTTAGCACATGCACGTGCGAGCATGCACACTGGGTACACACGTGTGCTCAGGGTTTTGAAAATAACCTTGGGCGTGGAGGTGGACACGTGGATCACAGACAACACTTTCACTTATAGAATGAGTAAGTCCTAAAGAACTCACTGTCCATCATGGTGATAACTAGTGTACTATGTTCGCACTCTAGCAACTTGCTGGGGTGTCCCAGGGACTGCGCTGCATGCCTGTACACAGGCACACACAGCGTCTGTATGGAGGGATAGATATTATTTGACCCGATAATTCCACAAGGCATGGACATACCAACACATCACATGGCACACTTCAAATATGTGCATGTTTGTCAATTATTTCTCAATAAAGGCAGAGAAAAATAAGACCTTGCACCAAACATGATGAGAGTATAAATAAATGCTGCAACAGTTATGATAGAAATCTGTTTTGAAAGGACATGTCATACCTGGTTGCCTCATGATTTTAATGTATCAAACAGAACTATTGTTAATTAAGAGTTATAAGTTATGTTTTAATGCAATAAAAATGGAGTTTATCGAATTCTCGTGCCTAAAAGAGGGTATGCATGTGCTTTTGGCCTGACCTAATCATGACCCTGCTTTGCTGGTGCTTTATCCTTCTCAGGTGTCCCTTTTTATTGGGGGGGCGGGGGAGTTACAGGGTCTCACTAGGCAATTCAGGCTCATAGCAATCTTGTCTCACTATGACAGAAAAGCCTCTCCAGCACTGGAATTACAGGCATGTGCCACCATGCCCAGCTTGGGGGCCTGGTTTTGGGGATCCAGAGCCTGCAAGGCATGTGATATCAGAGATCAAAGTCTAGACCTTGTGCTTGCCAGACAGGCGCTTGGCTCGCTTAGATTTCCCCAGCCCAGGAGTCAGTTTTTAACGTAATCTTTCCCATTGCCTGTCTTCTCTAGAAAATACGTGTGGGGATAACAGCAGAGCACAGGTGTATTTCAGGGTCCCCACAGTGTCTCACTCCTAGAAGGTCGCCAGTGCGCTCTGCTAGATGATGAAGGCAGAAATTCCTGTCACTGGGCAACTGGGAGAAACGCTGTCTGGTTATCGATTCTATTTTCTTTATTTTTATTTTTTGACTATTATAATAAAGGTAAACTATTCAATGAATTATTAAACACGGAAGGTTGGAGGTAATCTAATTAATTTACGCTCTTAAGAATATAAAACGTAATTTAAAGTTAACAGCCAATTAATCAGTTTGGAAGATACTTGAAGCTGAATTTAGGTGTGGGTTATAACCTCCCACAGCCTTTCACCGCATCAGTGTGACAAATTGCTTCTTTTGAACAAACCGCACCCCCTACTGGTCACATTCGGTATCGCTTATAATTTGAGCTCGCCACAAGGATAATATTGAAAATTTATCTCCATCACTTTTGAATTAGGGTCTACAGCTCTGAAGCAGTCAGTTCTGAAGTCTAAACTAAAAGTAGTAAATTGGTCTTTGTTACGCCTGTGTTCAGTTCGTTTTGAGTGAGGAGAGTGAGGGCGTAAGAGGGCGGCAGGGCATCTCACTTGTGCGAACGCAAAGCTGTGCTTCGTGGGCCTCGACGCTGGCCTCAGACGGCCCCGTAGGAGCACGTTCTGCAACATGAGCTGCATGCATGCGGGACAAAGAGAGCGTTCTTTTTTTCTGGGGGAGGGAGTGATAGTGTATTATAGTTGTACAATAAATAAACTGTACTTATAAACTTTATGATTTTATATATTACATATTACAATTTACAAAAGCTGGACATGCCATTTAAAATTTTAGACCTATATGTTTAATATGTTTGTTTATTTGTTTTTTTACAATAGTTAATGCATTGCTTTTGGAAGTTATTAAAAATAAAAAATTAAGGTTTATTGAAAGTGTTAATGTTCAATTATCGGCCAATCTCACATACCTATATCTATTAATCTAAACAGATTTGGTAATGAAAATATGTAATACAACCATTCTTAAATTTTTGTTCTTGTTTTGAAATTCTGTACTATATATACTCTTGCTAGTTACTCTTTTTCTCTTTGTTTCTGCTATTGTTACTACTTAAAATAAATTTTAAAATATTCAAAAAATAATTAATGCATTGCATACTGCTGTCTTTGTTGTAGTTGTTCAGAGCACAAGATGCAGACAAGGCTTCTTGTCTAAATATCATCAGTACAGATCTTTTCTTTGAACAAAGAGAAAGTAGATGTATATTTAGTCCAACAGTTCATAATAGTAGTAGATTATCAGCTCAGCTGGTAGCATGGGAAGCTGTTGACTTGAGCCTTTTACAACTTAGCATATTAATATGGCTTTCCTTTTTATACCTCATGGTTAGACTTTCCTACTGGATGGTTAAGATCAAGATAAAGCAAGACCTGTATTAGAAAAAAAAAATGTAACTTGTGTATCTGACAAGGTCAGTCAGGTCCTCTTAGGATTTACCCTGAAACCATGTACTGTGGTTTGCAGAACTTTTGTCAGTGTCAGCCATCTGGATAAATTGCAGCCATTGCTTGACCATTTTGCTCTCGTAGAAGCCTGAGAGAATGTTTTCTCTCTAGGTGACTCTCCTTAGACACACTGTACATCATCGATCGCTTTTTCCTGTGGCCCCATAATCTCCTTGAACAGGAAACTTGGGACTCCACTGAGTTATATGCTGTTACAGTACAGGTTCTTTTATGTCCTGTGTCCTCACTGACCTTCAAGGGCTAGAGCCAAAATATTGGCTATACTTGTATCTCTTGTTTTTCTCTTTATTTTGTCTGCCAACTTAAGTTGTTAACCACCCTGAAGAGAAGTTTATATTGTTACTCTATAACATAGGCACTTGAGCTTAACATCACTATCATTCTGAATATCAAACATCTTAGACATAACATGAAACAGGTACTAAAATCCATGCTTGGAATACCTATTACTCTGGCCTTCTAATTAGGCACTATTCTAATGTCATATGAATTATTGCTACACTCTCTCTCAAGTAAATGTTTAAAAATAAAAAATTAAAAAGAAAGAATCAAAGAAAGGTAATAAAAGAGAATATGAGATAAGAAAAAAGGCCATAGAAGTGCACCACTATAATTTTGTTAATGGTTAAGTTCCTAAATCTCTGTGTAACCAATATGCAATTTTTTTCACATTCTATAGGGATTTAAAGTTTAGAGTATCAACAAAAGAGAGCTTTCTTGATATCTTTCTGTGGCTGTGATACAAAGGAGCAACTGGAACATTCAAGGGTTGGGTTTTGTTTTGTTTTGTTTTGTTTTGTTTTTCTGAGCAGGGTCTCACTACACAACCCAGCCTCATTGTGATCCTCCTGATTTCTGCCTCCCTAGTGCTCGACTAGAACATTCAGGAAGGAACAAAAATGGCCCCTGTTGTGACTTGGCATTTTGTAAGTAGAACAATATAATATAGGAGCCATATTTTATAAGATTATTTTTCCAGAAGAATTAAAAACTCATATCACACTGATATGCGTGCACTCATGTTTACAGCAGCGCAATGTGTCATAGCTAATTCCTGGAAACAGCCAATCCCAATAATTAAGTTTTCATTAAGAGGTTATATTAAACTTATAAATATATAACATAGAGATGTATTTCCTTATGTGATATAAATTATAAATTTATGTAAGGGTTTATAAACCTAAATATGTAAAATCTATACTACTTATTTTTTTACATTCAAAGGAAATATTATTTTATTTTTTATTACTTTTAATAAGAAATAACAATATGGTAGTTTCAAAACATGTTAGTAGTACATTCACAATAATTGACACATTGCATATTGTTGTCCTCAGAGTAGTTATACAGAGCACAGGGTGTAGACATGATAAATTCTCTAATCGATATTGATAAGGAAAGAAAAAAATTCTGTTTGAGCTGACAGGAAGTACTTGTATACATAGTCCAATGTTCCATAATTGCATTGGGTTACCAGTGAAACTGGCAATGTTGGAGGCTGTTTTAATTACGTTTCTCTCCTTGCTGGGACAAATATCATTTATTTAGCTCACAGATTATGGGGGTTTTAGTCCATATTCAGCTGGCCCAACGCTGAGTGGAACAGGGCAGAGAGCATCCAGGTCATGGCGGTGGAACAGCAACAATCATGACAGAGGCAACTGACCAACCAGGGGAGCAGAGAGCAACAGCACGAGTCTGTCTCTGTCTCTATATTACATTCAGGCTCTCTGACTCAGGCTATCTGCCACACCCATAATCCCAGAAGTACTTAAAACACATAATCCCAGGGATCATGGATCAAGTCTCAAACTCTAGATCAGTACTAAATCACATAATCCCAGTGACTCATGACTCAAGCCTCAATCTATAGAAGTCACCGCCCCATGACCGAATGAGGCTTTAGGGGGCACAACTAGACATAGACCATAACAGAAACTGTTGACTTAAGCCTCTTACAGCTCATCACACTAATCTAGTTCTGCATCTTATGCCTCAAAAATCTATACTACTTATTACTTACACATGGTTATATAGTTTTTCTATTTCTTAAAATTTATTTGTCTTTTTAGTTACACACCTACAGATACAGATATTTTGCAGAATATAAAGTAACTGCATGTGGGAATGCAGGGGCAGACTTTCTTCAAGGAAGGGTGGAGCTCCCCCCACCTCCTGTCACCAACTGTCCCATACGTGTGTAATGTGGCGCTTCCCTGAAAACTGGATATTGAGATGCTCCCCCCACCCCCGGAGCATCACCAGCAGCAGAAGAGACAGAGCTGGAGGCGCTGTTGGGAGGCTACAAGGGAGCTGTTTGGAGAAGCTGTTGGGGCTCTGGGGCTGTTTGGCAGGAGGACGACCTTCTCGTGCTGGCTTTCTGGTGAAGTTGGCTGTTGTCATCTGAGGAGGAGCTCAGGACCTTGGTGGCACTGAGAGTGGCTACTGTGTGTACTGTTCAGTTCAGGGAAGCTCTGGTGCACATCTTGAGCACCACTTCCTTCCTGGTTCTTGAGGGGAAAATGCTACACAGGTCAGTCTCCAGGAGAGAAGCTTGTTGCATTGGCTTCCCGGTGGGAATTTGGCTTTCCTCATCATTAGAGAACCTTGGGTCCTCGCTGGTGCTGAGGGTGGCTACAGTACTTGTGTGTGTGTGGTGGGGGAGACTCTGGGTCTTAACATGAACATCGATTCCTGGCTCCAGGGCCAATCCCTCAGCCTGCTGGCACAGATTCTTCATCCCACTGGACCAGACTTTCTAGCTTCCACCTTGGGCCGTGCCAGCACAGATCCATGAAGTGGGCCCTCAAGAGACATTGCTGTGGGCTCTGGGCCTCCAGCTGGACCCCTGGGAGGCTCTGTTGTGAGCCCTATGTCTTCAGCTAGGCTCATGGAGGACGTCAGGATCCACACCCTCAGCTGGATTCTTTGGTATTTAGTGTGTGGACAGATTTCCTAGCTCTCTTTATATAGGATTCTTCAGGTGACTTTTTTTTTTATCTTATAAGGAGACTACAAAATAGTATCAAAACAGAAAAGTTGTAAGTAGTGCGGAATTTCACAGTATTTATTGTAATGCATAGTGTTGTCTTCCAAGAAGTCATTCATATTACTAGATATATGCAAGCAAAACTAGAAGAAAAAACAAATATACAAATATATAAATTAGGAGGAGAAATACTTGAAAAAAGGAGACAAACCCAATTCAGCATTATCTGCTCATTTCCAGGGACCAGCGCAAAGCCACAGCACAGCTGTCCCAATGACCCTGCTTACATGCATAGGTAAACGTCTCGAATCCACTCCCACTCCTGTCCTTTTCCTCATCTCAGTAGCTCTTCCTTCAGATTCCTCTTTCGGGTTCTCACAGTAAGGAGACAATGCAACGTTTGCACGTGGGGGTCTGACTTATTTCACTTAAGAGTAAGTTCTCTAGTTGCATCTACTTACTGACAGAAGACTTCAGATTTATCCTGTTTCGTAGCTGAATAATACTCCGCCGTGTACAAATACCACATCTTCTTTATCCTTTCCTCAGTTGAGAGGCCTCTGGGTTCTTTCCAGGATTTAGTTATGACAAATTGCACTGTTGTAAACATGGGTGTATATATCGCTGTGGTATGAGGTTTTCAGTGCTTCTAGAAAAATACCCTGGGGGAAAATAGCCGGATTGAATGCAATCTCCAATTCTAGTTTTCGAAGGAATCTCCACACTGATTGCCACCGTGGGTGGGCCAGCTGCACTCCCACCAACAGTGCTTTGGGTTTTCTTATGAAAAATTGAAATTTCATATCCAAGATTTGCCAAAAGGATGTTATAATTAAAAGCTTGAGAATCTCTTAATGCCATGCTGTCCTTCTGGCATATTGGAATCTGCAGCATCATATTTATTTATTTGTGAAAGATTTATGAAAATAAGTGCAAGAATCTGGGTATGATTTTTACAGAGTCCCTAAGAAGGCAGGAAATGCACTCAGATGCCTTTTTTAGGGTAGACAAAGTCTTTACTGTGAACTAATAGTTATTTTTGGCGTAGGAATAGATTTGTATTGCTTGTATTGGTTGCCTCTTTAAATTATCATGTGCTTTTTTAAAACTTTAAGTACTGAACACCAAAAGAATGAAGATAGCAATAAAAGCAAAACTGGAAACAGAGCAAATGACCATTCCCAAAGGCCTGGACAGTCATTGGGGTGCCTGGACAGGGTAGGGCAGCATTACATAGTCAGTGTAGCCAAAGTGTTGTGTGTTGTACATTAAGTCTTTGACACAAACCACAAGCTGAGTTTGGTGCAACTGACAGGAAAGTTCCTTGAAGGGAAACGGAGGAAATACCTTTCTTCGTATCGCATCTCAGTTTCTGCAGCTGTCTTTCTAAACCAAATCAGCAGCCAGCTGCAAGCGTTCAAATTTCACTGCATTTGGCAAAACATGGCAAGCCCCTCACTGATGGAGATTTTATCAAAATGGTCATGTAGCTTGGGAGTAATTCTCTTTCCCATAACTTCCTGAATCAGGATAAAACTGTAGCCTCACTAGCATTTCAAGAAACGGAGTGCAATGAATGGGGCCCAGGGACAGCTGTGGTCTGTTGCTGAGATTCCCGGAAACCTGGGACTCCAGGTGATAGCAGCTTCACTTGTGGGCTCTCTGGTTGTTGCTTTCTCCTTTGCTTGAAATGCTAATGCCCTTCTTTTTCTCCAATTTTTGGTCTGTTAACTTACATTCTTAACCCTCCGGCAGAAAAGCTTTGTGATACTATTACACTATAACATAGGTACTGGAGCTTATCATCACTGGCTTTCTGAGGATCAAATATCTTTGACTTAGCTTGGAAATGATATTTTCTGACCATCATTGATATTCTAATAACTTTCCATACAGTGTGATATAAGCAGTTACACAATTTTGACACAGATATTTGGAAATTCAAGGAAATACAAAATTGTAGCCTGTCAAGAATATGGTTTTTGGCCCAGTCTCTTATTTTCAAGTACTACTCTTGAGAG